>VMDO01002354.1:136295-171480 GCA_007922755.1 Pedetes capensis
AAAAAAAAAAAAAAAAAAAAAAAAAAAAAAAAAAAAAAAAAAAAGCAAATGACAGCCAGGCATGGTGGCACACACCTGTAATCCCAGTGGCTTGGGAGGTAGAGGCAGGAGGATCGCAAGTTTGAGACCAGAGGCAGTCTGCATAACTTAGCGAGACCCTGTCTCAAAAACTAAAAAAAAAAAAAAGAAAAAAAAAGAAAAAGAAAATGGGCTGAGGGTGCAGCTCAGTGGTCCAGCACTTGCAAAGCATGCAAGCACATGGCCCTGGGTTCAACCCCCAGTACTGCAAAAAATTAAAAACAAAGAGCAAATGACACTTCAAAAGTGAGTCACCATATAACACCTATTGTACTGAGGAATCTTCAAACTAGAAACTAGAAACTGGACAATCACAAATCTGCCAAGAACAAAAAAGATGGAGAGGACTTCAGGAATCTGAAGACACTGGTCAAGGGACTTTGCATCTGCTATAGTCTTGAGGGGAAGGACCCGGCAGCCCACTCCCAAAATTCAATCAGCCATTGAAAATCCTATGAATAGCAGAGAAGCACTGACAACACTGTTTTGCCTGTTGTATGTAGGGTCGCTATGAGTCAGACACCGACTGGATGCCACCTAACAACAACAATAGCCTTGAAACCAAAAGGCAGGCTGAAGTTGATTTACTGCACTATTAGACAATTGAAAAGAAATACAATATATTGGTATACATAACACAGCTTAGAACTCCACAAATGCGAATGTCTAAATGGGTCAGGATTTTAAATATTCTCCGGGGACACAGGCCCTGAGGGAGCATCCACACAATGCTTTTTATTTATTCCTATGATTCCCATTTAACAACCAAACTTTGTCACATCCAGAATAATACGCCCCAGTTTCACTATCCCTGGACTCCGCCTTCCTCTGCTCTGCTGCATCTCGGGAAGCCACAGGTGCAGAGGTCTTGGGTGGAGCTGGAAAGTCAGCCACAGAGCCAGGTGGCCCTGCAACATGAAATAACGCCTGGCCTTGTGGTGATCTTGAATTCAAGCTGTAGGTAAGGGCTGGAAAGAGGGTGCTATGACCCTCTTAATCCCAAACCTCTGCGAATACCACACTATCTTTTATACACCCAATGACCTATCCTTCTTCAGGGGCATTGTTATTGTTAGGTGCTGACAGATAAAACACTCCCCAATACTGAGCCATGCCCGGCACTATGTCAGTGCTTCTCTGCTATTCACGAGGTCTTCAATGGTGGATTGTTTCAGCAGTGAGCTGCCAGGTCCTTCTCCCTAGCCTGCAGCACCTGGTATTCCCAGGGGGTCTTCTATACAAGGACTAACAGGTCGATCATGCTTAGCTTCTGAGATCAGATAGGATGAGATGCCAGGGTAGTATGGGCAGCGATTTATAAATCCTGCCATCTCCTTTCCTAGGTTTCCAATGTTGCTCAAACAATCTATTAATTGTGATGTGGCTAAAGTCTGTTCCTTAAGACCCTGGCCTCACTCAAACCACATTCCGAATGAATTACCAGCCACAGACTCAACTCAATCAAGCACAGGCATAACGAGGTGGTAACATTGGCTCCAACAATCATGAAGTGCTAGAACTCAGGCAGGTCTCAGGACGTCTGCACAGAATCAGAGGACTATGTCCATGGACTGTTCCTGCTGGGTGACTTAACACTTGTCATGTGAAACCCAGAAAGGGTTCTGATGGTGCCACATTTGCCAAACTGTGTTCTTCTGTCTAATCATAACTGGAAAGGAGTCATTCTAAAAGCTGCAAAATTGATTAAAGGCTTTACTAAGTAATTTTTTTTCTCTGTCCCTAATCCATTGTAGAATGTCACTGTACCTCACACAAATTAAAGTTTAAATTTTGATCTGTGAGCAGAGATTGCCTTGGCAACCTCGAATTCTCTGCAGGAAAAAATAAGAGTCAAGGGGGGAAAGGGTATCGATGTATTTGTACAAATCAGAAGCACAAACCTTTGCACGAATCATCCTCAATCGGCTGTTTGAAAGCAGTTATGTCGCTGAAGGTGCAAAGAAACAAAACCACTTTATCCTGCTCGTTTCGAATCGGAGCGATCTTCACAAAGAACCACACCGGCGTCCCTGAAAGGAATATGGAGACGTTGGTCAGCGATTTGCACTCGCACTTGAGAGCTGTGGAAGAAAAGACTCGGGGTGAATAGGTACAAAGATTGACCTATTCTTAAATGGCCTCATTCCTTCATGCGCCAGCGTATTACACCATTCACTTATTTTCTTACTGGGATGAAAATGTTCGCTGGGACTGCTCAGTGGGGATTTTCTGCTGCTCACATAATTTTGTAAGTATAGATCCCCTACCCTTTGTAAAACAGTTAGGAAACAGTCTGAAAATCCCACCTGGCCTGATGAAAGAAATGTAGGTATGGAGACCTAAATGCTTACTTAAAACCACATGGGGGACAGTGAAGAGTGAAGGCCAAGATGGGCACTGCCAACCCTGGCCAACCGACTATGCAAACTCAAATTCCAAACTCTGTTCTTTGCTAAAGGGCTCTGGTCTCAAAGCCCAGCTTGCCAATCTGTCAACTTTGCTCACATGTTCAATCGAGCACTGCCCATAAATTTTCCTTCTTTCTTTCCTTCCTTTCCTTCTTTCCTTCCCTCCTTCCCTTCTTCTTCTGCCTCCTCCTTCTCCTCCCCTCCTTCATCCTCCTCCCCTTCCTCCTCCCCTCCCCTCTTCTTCTTCCTCTTCTTCTTCTTCCTCCTCCTCCTCCTCTTCTTCCTCTTCTCTCTCCTTTCCTACCTTCCTTCCTTCCTTCTTTCCTTTCCTTTCCTTCCCTCCCCCTTCCTTTCCTCTTTCTTTCTTTCTTTCTTTTTTTCTTTCTTTCTTCCTATCTTTCCTGGGGAGTTGAACCCAGGACCTCACACATACCAAGCAAGCACTCTATGATTGAGCTGAACCCTTAGCCTTTTTTAATTTTGTATTTTGAGACAGCATCTCTGTAAGTTATGTGACTGCCTCTGACCTCAACCTTGCAATCCTCCTGCCTCTGCCTCCTCAGTCACTGGGATTATAGGCTTGTGTCACAGCACCTAGTGCAGAAACCTATATTTCTCAGTCTCCCTCCCTCAAATAAAAATCTAAAAGGGCCAATACAATGGCATATGGCAAGACACTGGAAAAGGAAAAGATCACCACAAGGATTCCCCAGCAAATGTTTCATAGAGAAGGAGGATTCCAGGTTGGACTACGATCACATTAGTGCTTCAGGAAGCTCAATGAATGTTCCAGTGTCATTGTGGAGACAGGGAAACTCTTCCTAAACCATATCCTCAGCCACAGCAGGAAGTGGGTAGAAATAATCCGACTGAGTTCTTACAGTGGGCCCACTCAGGTTATCAATGGCCAAATATTGGCACCATCTTCCTCTGGCTTCCAAACAATAAGTAGGGAAAATAAATAAACATTATCTATCCATTGAAGACCTCTCAGCAAGAAACACCAATCTATTCTGTTTTGTGATTCAAAATTAAACGAGACACAAGGCCATGGTACCTTTGTTATTTCCCACCTGTGTGTTGCATCTCAGCTTTTGGCATGTAGGAAGAATATAATTTGTTGAATTTTGTATACCTGAGATAATATCTTACATGCTATGTCATAACCATTTCCAAATTAAAATCCCTAACTATTCCCCCATCTTGTTAAGTATTAAAGAGCTTCCTATGTTCCAGGCACTGGACCCAGTACTTCCCAGAGATTACTTTATGTTTATGAAATACAGAGCAGATAACTTGCTGAATCTTGGAGGTGAGAATAGATGCCCCAGGGGTCTCCTGGGTCTCTGTCTGCAAGCGCATCAAAATCTTGACAGACATCTCTGAATTACATTAGAATTAGCCAGTCTACCTTGATAATAATTAACTTACAGATTTGGATCTATTATTTATCTTAAGCAATGATGAATAACCCTAAAATGTACAGGCGGGCGTGAATAGATCAAATGGGAATGCATTCTCCTTGAACCTTGGTTATCTATATGTACATCCATGTTGTTGTTGTTAGGTGCTGTCGAGTCGGTATCCAACTCATAGCAACCCTACATACAACAGACGAAATACTATTGTCAGTGCTTCTCTGCTGTTCATAGGGTTTTCAATGGCAGATTGGTTTTTGGGAGTGGGTTGCCAGGTCCGTCTCCCAAGCCTACAGCACCTGGTGTTCCCAGGTGGTCTCCCATCCAAGGACTAGCCAGGCCTGACCCTGCTTAGCTTCCAAGATCTGACGGGATCAGATGCCACAGGGCTACCACTGCAGGCATGTACATCCATAGTTAATTTTTATCTACTTTCCATTTTCCTTTGAGTAATTTTCAGCTTCCAGTTTCTGGTATTCTAAGAAAACCAGCATATTATAATGTCACCCTAAGAAGAACCTATTTGGAAAGAAAAACCCACCATACAAAAATCCCGCATAGCATTTCAAAATCAAGAAAAATAGGACCTTTGCATTATCCCCTGGTTTCGGAAGGTTTATGCTACTGTTCCTTCCAGTTCCCTCCTCTGAGTCTGTGGGATTTGAAACCAATTTCAATGCAGCAACTGAAAACTCAAAAGAAAGCAGCACAGTAATTGGGCCCATGCCCTCACTGCCTTCGGTTGACCCCTAGCTGGTAAGACAAAGAGCAAACAAATCAGAAAGCACTTGCTTTTGGCTCCAGAGAAAACTTTATGCTATTCTTTTTTCAGCTAGAAACCAGAAAATGTTCCTAATAAACGAGATAAGAGGAACCCCACTCACGATGTGTGACACAAAGAGCTCATCTCGCTCGAGTCCCCAGAAACACTAACTCCATGACTGCCTCCTACAGGCGAGCCCCTGTACCACACTGCCCCGTGGGGCCTGAGGCCTGGAAACCTCTTCAGCTGGGACCACGCCATCTAACCTTCATACTCCACCTGCTGTGGTTGATGGCGCTAACCTGCACCTCTGAGATCTTGAAGGCCACCATTTTTGTCATATTGACAAATTATTTATTTATTTATTTATTTATTTTTATTTTATTTTATTTGTTTATTTATATTTTTATTTATTTTTTACTTTTCTGACGGTCGAGCTCCTCATGAACTCTCCGCATTTCAACAGATCCATCTGTTTAAGCTGTGCCCTTCTCTCCACCAAACTATATCTGTTGCCCCTTCTGGAATGTTGCGTCATTGAACACATACTGCTCTGGTCATTCTTTTCCCATGTCCAAAGATAGTCTTGTATGAAAAATTCATACAATTGTATGTGTCACCTGCTCTTGGGCTGACGGCAGGGCTTGCCTGGTCAGGAGCCTCCTCTCCCCTGATCCTCTGACTCCCTGTGCACGACTCTCTCCTAACGTAACGCTCAGGGCTTTTCCCCTGTTGGTAACTCAGGAGACAAGAACTGGACATGGGCAGCTCAGCCTACTCCCCAGCTCTGTAAATGTGAGGGGAGAAAGCTAGAAGAGGGGTGGTGGCTGGTGGGAGAAGCAGCCTGCAGGGCTCCAGTGCTACCTGAGACAGGTGGGCAAGTCCGTCCGATTTTAGGGTTCACTTTCAGAAACACCTTTCCCCCAAACGTAAAGTACATTCTCCAGGCTCATCTTTATTGACCATAAAATGATAGTTCAACCTCCACTGGGCTGATTCCTTTATCTTAATCATGGAGGGGGAGGAAAGTCTTGGCCCCCCCTCACACCTTAGCACCTGAGGACTGTTAGTCCATGCCAAGGGTGGGAGCCCTCACTACCTTCTCCATCTCTCCACCCCTCCACCATCCCAGCGGCATCTAACGTAGGGCTATACACAGGGTCACATGAGGCCTGAGTCACACCACCCCAGGGAGCGCTGCCATGGGCTTGTGCAACAGCCTTGGCAGAGAAAGTGCTGAGTTTCAAAGATGCAAATCCTCCCTCAGTGTCTCCAGAGTCGCTCAGACCTGCCTCCAGCCCAAATTATCACTACCTAGACAATCCAGGCCTGTGGCTGTACCACTGTGGCATCCAATCCCATCAGATCTCAGAAGCTAAGCAGATTGAGCCTGGTTCATACCTGGATCGGAGACTGCCTGGAACACCAGGTGCTGTAGGCTTGGGAGACGGACCCAGCTACACACACACAAAAATCAATCAGCCATTGAAAACCCTATGAACAGCAAAGAAGCACTGACAATAGTATTTCACCTGTTGTACATAGGGTTGCTATGAGTCAAACATCCACTTGACAGCACCTAACAACACCAACAAAAGAATCCAGAAGGCAAGAGAATGGCTTAAATTTTCATTCCTAGAAGTCTTCCCATATGGCATAGACCTGTGATTTCAACCTTTTCCTGTTAAGAGCAAAGTACTTTTATCCAGTGAAATAGTACCCAGTCTCACACTGTGAAACAGCTGGATCGAGTGAAGGCGACCTGCCAAGAGCCTGCAGACTCACCCGTCCAGTTTTACACCTACCCCTCTGAAAGCCCTATGGAGATTCAGGAGCCCTTTGGCTCCACTCAGCTGGCAGCGGCTGGGGCAGGTGGCCTCAGGAGTCCCTGTCAGAGCCCAGATTCAGCAGCAGGACCGCTCCATGAACATAGTTGTTGTTGTTGTTGTTAGGTGCCATCAAGTCGGTACCCGACTCATAGCAACCCTCATAGGGTTTTCAATGGCTGGCTGTTTCTGGATTGCCTTGGGAGTGGATTGCCAGGTCCTTCTCCCATTTTTGCGGTGAACATAGTAGACAGGCAATAAACGCACAGACATTCCCACACGCACCCGAGAAAAGTCAGGAAGACGAGACCACACTCCTGCCTTGCATTCAAGTATCCTTAGTAGAAAAACAGCAAAATGAGCACCTGAAGTGCTGCTGCTGCAAAAAAGACCAGAGGTCAAGGAGAGCTGTTCCGCCTGAGGAAGACCAGCGCGCGAGCCCAGGAAGTGCGCAGCATCCCCCGCAGGGCTGACGGAGAGCCAGGCTCCTTCCAGCCAAGGAAGCTCCAGGGGAAGAGAGTTTCAGGCCAGACACCTCTTCCTGCTCACTGACTCCATGAGGAGTAGGGTACCGACTCCTACGACCTAGCCCGGCTTTGGCATCGCTTAGCCCTGGCAGCCAGGTAACTCGACAGCAGGGCCGGTGTAGGCGAGAACGTGGGCCTCCATCGTCTTCCTCCTGCCCTGGGCTTCTGCGCGAGAACTCCCCATAACCATGCCTCTGGGCGTCCAGACCACAGTCACCAGCAACAGAGCAGCCAGAGCCGCCTTAACTGGCTCTTGGGCAGGGCTGCCTGGTGGGAGGCCATTCAGAGACGCCTGGACTTGGGCATGGGGGCTGCCCTAGGAGCAGACAAACTGGTCTGGGGTCAACTTTCCTAGACAAATGGCCAGTGCAGAGAAGAAGAGACACCACCAGAGGCGGGAGCGGCCACCGGCCACTGGAACTTCTGGTTTGGCGTTCCAAAGCCTGGCCTTCGGCTCTGGCCGTTCATTGACCCTGTGCCCTGGCCATGTGAGGGCAGCTTCTCCCAACACCAGCGTTCTCATGTGTAAAGCAGGGGTAACGGACCCACTTAAGATTAAGAAAAAAAAAAAAAAAACAACAACTTGTCTTACTGAGTATATAAAATTAAATTTTTTAAATAAATTAAAAGTAAAAAAAGAATGTGCTCTAAAAGGGTACAAATGCTAAAAAAACAACTAAGTAAAAAATACACACATTTGATACATAGATTTAAAAACTATTATGTCCCTTTCTCCCTTCCTTTTAAATTTCTCATCTATAAGATTGAAATGCCCAATTTCACCCCCAGGGCTGTATGAATGACTTAAATAGAGAATATGACTCAGGTGCTGCTGCTGCCTGTTCTGAGGAGAGAGGGACACGGTCTCAACCACAGCATGCTCAGGCCTCAGTGTAGCTAAAGAGCATAAAACAAAACCTAAATAAATTGGAGAGAAGATTCAATTTTGTAAGATGTCACCCCTCCCTATTTGATACACAAACCTAATGTGATTTCAATCAGAATTGCTACTCGTGCTTTTGTGTGTTTTTCTTAGAACCTGATTGAAGTTGAAATTCAATTCAAATAGAAAAATTAAAAAGTAGGCATGGCCAAGAAATTTTTGAAATTTGGGGAGAAAAAATGACAGCAACTGCCTGCTATTGTATCAAACATCGCTGGGACTATTCCCCAAAAGAGTAACAATGAAAACAGTAATGTCATTTATTGAGTATTCACAGCGGACCCCAGCCCTGCCATGCTGCCGTTGACTTCTCACAGCTTGATAAGGTGGAAGAGCTACTGTAATATCATCCCTTTCGGAAGTATGGGGAACCTTAACAACCTCATGTACCCAATAGGCTACAGAGAGATTTCTGAAGATGAGCATACACGGACAAATCCATGGAGGTGTGAGAACTTAGCATATAAAGAAAAATGCATTTCAAATCTGAAAGGAAGGGCTAGGTTAATAAACCATATGAGGAAAACTGAATAAGCAATGTGGAAAATAACTTAGAATGCTAACCTCACATAATATGTAGAAATATATTCCAAGCAGTTGAATGTCATATATATATATATGATATATGATGTATGACATATTATACATACATATATATATATATATACATATATATATATATATATATATATATATATATATATATATATATATAGTGTGTGTGTGTGTGTGTGTGTGTGTGTGTGGTACTGGGGGTTGAACCCAGGGCCTCGCACTTGCATGCTTTGCAAGTCCTGGACCATTGAGCTGCACATCCAGCCCATTTTTTTACTTTTTGAGACAAGGTCTTGATAAATTACCCAGACTACCTGTGATCTGAGCTTTCGATCCTCCTGCCTCCACCTCCCCAGCCGCTGGGATTACAGGTATGAGCCACCGCACCTGGCGCTGAATATCCTAAATATTTTAACACAACTAGTAGGGTATCAGAAGGAAACAACAGAAGAGTGTCTATATTATTTTGGTAAGGAAAGAGCTTCTTGAGTATTACATAAAATTCAGAACCGTAAAGGAAAATACCAACATAAAATTTTTTTCACTTCTATGTGATTTTAAAAGTCTCTTAAAAAGGTAAAAGAAAACAATTTTAAATAGGGAAAATATTTTTCTGTTTTCTTTCTTTCTTTCTTTCTTTCTTTTTTTGCCATACTGGGGTTTGAACCCAGGGCCTCGCACTTGCATGCACTGCAAGTGCTGGACCACTGAGCTGCACCCTCAGCCCATCTTTTTTACTTTTTGAGACAGGGTCTAGCTAAATTACGCAGACTACCTCTGGTCTGGAACTTGCAATCCTCCTGCCTCTGCCTTCCGAGTCGCTAGGATGACAGGCGTATGCCACCACACCCAGCTGGGAAAATATTTTTCAATATGTTTGTGATTTAGGATCAATAACCATTATATATAAGCAGCTTCTTTCTTTCACAGAAAAAGTAAAAGACAAGCCATTCAGGAAATAGGAAAATATGGTTGTTTTCCCTATTAGATTTGTCTTCCCAACTAGACTGGAGCCTCCTGAAAGGAGAGTCAGGTTCTTGCGTCAGCGTCTGTGAGGCTCCGAGGATCCGGCGAGTGCCGGGCCTCTAGGAGGCAGCCAGTAGGGACTTGGACAGCAGTGCGCCCTCAGCACTGTAGCTTCCTCCCCTGTAAGATGCCTTTCCTTTCTCTGCCCAGAAAGCTGATCCAGCGCTGCCAAAGGCCAGGCCAACCCACACCACAAATTATGGGGTCACACTCGGGGAAGTCGTGTCTGGGGGTGACTGCTTGTCCTCAATGCTGGTACTTCTTGACTTTTTTGTTTGAAACATGGAAAAACTAGTGTCCCAGCACAAGAGTGGTCATGCAAATATTTACTGAGTTAGCTCATTAACGATTACTGCCACTGATATAAGAAGATCATGTGGCCCACTGAATATGAATTAAGTACATCACAGAACGCGCCATCCGCCAGAGATGCCAGGTTTTCAGACTGACCAATACCTAGAAACCCTCCAAATAATCCACCCTTCAAGATATATAATATTCCACATACTCCTTCCAAAGCATACTAATTACTGATTGCTAATTACTCCCAATCCCCCAAAAGATAGGACATACATTATGCTCATCCATAGAAGACCCTCACAAACACTAAGCAATGTCCTTGCAAATACTAAAGTTGTTCCTGCAGACACTAAAGAATAAAAACTGGGGGGAAATAATCAAAACAATTAAGAACTTACGAAAACTAGTAAGAAAATCACTAAAATTAAGTAGAATATATGGGCCTTGAATCTGAACAATTAACGTTTAAAAGGGTAATTTTAAATAGGAAAGAAGAAAAATAATTCAATCTCATTAGCATTTTAAAAAAACTTGTTAAACAAAAAGAATAATTGTGGGCAATTTGCGAATCTAAGAATTATACCACTCCATGCTAATGAGATACAAAGACTCAGACAGAGACATCCTGCATGTGAACTTCGAAATGGAAGTCTGCGAGGAAACTGTCTCAGAAAACAGTGGTTTCCACAAAGCCACTCTCACTTCTAGGAACTATTTCATAAAGTCAACAAAGTATCTTTGCCTGATGATATTCCCCTCAGCACTGTGTTTAATAAAGAAAACTTAGAGCCTTATGGCCTGTAGCAGTAGCACTGTGGCATCCAATCCCATCAGATCTCAGAAGCGAAGCAGGGTTGGGCCTGGTTAGTCCTTGGATGGGAGACGGTCTGGGAACATGAGGTGCTGTAGGCTTGGGAGACAGACCTGGCAACCCACTCCCAAAAATCAATCCACCATTGAAACCCTAGGAGTAGCAGAGAAGCGCTGACAACAGTGTTTCGCCTGTTGTACATGTTGTTGTTGTTGTTAGGTGCTGTCGAGTCAGTATCCGACTCACAGCGACCCTCTGTACAACAGGGGAAACACTATTGTCAGTGCTTCTCTGCTGTTCATAGGGTTTTCAACGGCAGATTGATTTTTGGGAGGGCGTTGCCAGGTCCTTCTCCCAAGGCTATAGCTTCTGGTGTTCCCAGGCGGTCTCCCAGCCAGGTACTAACCAGGACCGACCCTGCTTAGCTTCTGAGATCTGACGGGATCGGATGCCACAGGGCTACCGCTGCAGGCTGTTGTACATAGGGTTGCTATAAGTCGGACACCGACTCCACGGCACCTAACAACAACAAGAGCCTTATAGACACCCAGCAATAGAGGAAGCATTAATTCTTTCTAAATTTTATGAGGAATATCATGATGGGGATAGCTTGTGATAAAAGATTAAATAAACGTATGATTTCAAATTGTGTAATACAAGTCAAAATCTCAGACAAAAACTTAATAGGAAACATATGGAAAATTAATTGTTGTTGTTGTTAGGTGCCGTAGAGTCAGTATCCGACTCATAGCGACCCTCATAGGGTTTTCAATGGCTGACTGTTTTGAGATTGCCTTGGGAGTGGATTGCCAGGCCCTTCTCCCATTTTTGCGGTGCTGGGAATTGAACTCTGGACCTCAGAGACTGCAGCGCAGCGCTCTACCAACTGAGCTAAATCCCAGCCCAGAAAATTAATAGTATAATAATATTTCTCTGGCCTACAGCCATAGCACCCTAGCATCTGATCCCACCTGATCTCGGAAGCTAAACAGGGTCGGGCCTGGTCAGTGCTTCCACGGGAGACCACCTGAGAACACCAGGCGCTGCAAGCTAGAGAGAAGAACCTGGCAGTCTACTCCCAAAACAATTTGCCAGTTTTGCTATTCTAATGGATAATAATGCAGCCCGTTATGATTTTAATTTGCATTTCCCTGACCACTAATAAAACTGGAAACCTTTCATTTGGTTTCTGGCCATTTATGCATTTTCTTTGTGTCTCCCTGAGACACTTGGATTTTGCTCAAGTCCCTTATGTATTTATTGGGTTGTTTGTTTTATTTTGGAGTTGTAGTTCTTTATTCTGAAAGCAAGTCCTCTGTAAGATATATGTTTTATGAATGTTTTCTCCTGCTCTGTGGATTGCCCATTCATTTTCTTAATGGTGTCTTTCCATGAGTAGAACATTTACATTCTGGTAAAGCCTAATTTATCAATTTCTCATTTCATAGTCATTGCTTTCTATGCTATGTCCAAAAGATGTTTGATGACCCAAGGTCACAATAACTTTTTGTGATTTTTATCTCTAAAGCTTTATAGTTTTAGGGTACATTTATGTCTGTCTATATATTCTCACACCATTGAAAATCCTATGAATAGCAGAGAAGCACTGACAATAGTGTTTTGCCTGTTGTATGTAGGGTCACTATGACTTGGATACCAACTCAACGGCACCTAACAACAACAACAGCATACATCCTGGTGTGGGGCTGGGATTCAGCTCAGTTGGTAGAGGGCTGCTCTGTAATCCCTGAGATCCTAGGTTTGATTCCCAGCACCGTAAAAAAAACAGGGGAAGGACATGGCAATCCACTCCCAAGGCAATCCCAAAACAATCAGCCATTGAAAACCCTGTGAGGGACACTATAAGTGGACTCGACGACACCTAACTGTAACAACATACATCCTGAGTTGATTTTTGTATACAGCATGAGGTGTGATTTGAACTTTATTTTTTCCATGGAGTCATCCTATTGTTCCAGCACTAGTTTTTGAAAAGATTTTTCTTTTATTGTGGTAAAATATATATAAAATAAAATTTGCCATTTTAGCCATTTAAAAAAAGAAAGGAAAAAAAGAAAAGAAAACCCTATGAATAGCATAGAAGCACTGACAATAGTGCCAGGCATGACACAGTGTTGGGGAGAATTTCATTATGTTGCACACAGGGTCACTATGAGTCGGACTTGACTAGAGGGCACCTAACAGCAACAAAAGCAACCATGAGCATTTCTCTGAGTCTTTTGGGTGATTTTTCTCTTTATTTTTCTTTCCAGGTATTCTCCATGATAGAAATGCATTAGCTTAAAAGTTGGGGAGCAAAAATAAACATTTTTACAGTGGTGACATTTTACTTTTTAAAATCTCAACAGGGTAGACATGTCACTCACTGGGGTTCTATCCTGCCTTAAAGTGGTTGAAGTTTCACTCTATTAACCCCTGAAGTTTGGGAGCAGAAGCAAACTCTCCCCCACAGAGGTCAAGGGAAAGGCGAGGCTGAACGCTTCTTGCACCCACTTCTGTTCCCAGTCCACAGGGCATCACTGGGCAATGCTCAAGCCTGGGCTCCGACGCCCTCATTCTGAATCAGTTAATTTCCCTTCACTCATCTGTTTATTGGCTGGGATTTAGCTCAGTTGGTAGAACACCACTCTGTAGTCTCTGAGGTCCCGAGTTCGATTTCCAGCACTGCAAAAATGGGAGAAGGACATAGCAACCCACTCCCAAGGCAATCCCAAAACAATCTGCCATTGAAAACCCTATGAGGGTCTCTATGAGTCGGACACAATTCGACGGCACCTAACAACAACAACAATACCTGTTTATTGGTTAACTACCAAGTTCCTTTCTCTTTTTTATTTGATTTATTTTTTGCAGTACTGGGAGTTGAAGCCAGGGCCTCGTGCTCGCGTGCTCTGCAAGTGCTGGACCATGGAGCTGCACCCTCAGCTCATTTTTTTTACGTTTTGAGACAGTGTCTCACTAAATGATGCAGACTGCCTCTGGTCTCGAACTTGCGATCCTCCTGCCTCCGCCTCCTGAGCCACTGGGATGACAGGTGCCCGCCACGGCACCTGGCTCCAAGTTCCTTTCGAAGTCATTCAACAAACATTCACAGAGCACCTCCTCTAAATCTGGCTCCAAGCTAGATTCTGGCATGCTTTTACCTACCGCAGAAAGTCGTCCTGACTAGAAATGCAGGGTTCCCATTTCCTGGGCTCTGCCAGGGGGTCTGCAAACTAAGGGAAGAACTGGTCACTGGGCACCACTGACAAAGTCCCTACCCCCAACTCTCTTTGCTACTTTAGAGACACAAACCTGTTTAAGATGCCTCTTCCAGTCCTCTCCTTGCCAGGGCGACTCCTAATGGACCCTCTTTCTCAAGTCTCCTAAGCTCCATTCCATCCCAACCATCCAGCTAGAGCCATCTTTTTCAAATGAAGTCTGAAGATGTGCTAACACAGCTCAAGACTCTTCAATGGCCCTCACCCCTACCCTCTTGCCCACCACTGCTGCCTTTGACCGAGTCTACATTCTTTAGCTTGGCCCTTCTTAGCCTCTCCAGCCTCATTTATTTATGAATTTATTTACTCTATGGATTTTGATGCAGCTACACTGGGTGCTGGCCTGTAGCCGTAGCCCTGAGGCATCTGATCCCATCAGATCTCAGAAGCTAAGCAGGGTCAGGCCTGGTTAGTCCTTGGATGGGAGATCGCCTGGGAACACCAGGTGCTGTAGGCTTGGGAGAAGTACCTGGCAACCCACTCCTAAAAAACAATCTGCCATTGAAAACCCTACGAACAGCAGAGAAGCACTGACAATAGTGTTTCACCCGTTGTGCATATAGTCGCTATGAGTCGGATACTGACTTGATGGTAGTTAACAACAACAGCAACAACACACTGGGTGCGAGGGACACCGCCGTGAGACACACACTCTGTATGCATGGAAGGCAGCCTTCACCAGCGCTTCTTTCTGTCCTGGGTGCCCAGAGAGTGAGAAGAGGAGAGGTAGCCTCTGCCCCCCCTGGGAGCAGAACCTCACGCCCCTCTGCAGACCCGCCGCGTAGACGTAGGGGTCTCTACTCACAGCTGAGCTCCTGTCACGTCGACGTTGAGAAGCATCGCTCTCCAGTGCCCGCTGCCTCTTGCTGCCCCTCCAGTGCACTCCACCAGCCAGGGGTGCCCTTCGCCCCCTCTTTCCCTGACTCCCACCTACCCTTCAGTTTCTCTGCGGATTCCCTGTCTGTTAGGAAGACTCCTTCTCTGACCTCCTACGTAACGGTTAAGTGACCCACTTACGTGGGGTCGCCATCAAAGCACTATCGCTGTGTGTGGGGATGCTGCCCGCTCCCTCTGCAGATGTTATAGCGACTGGTACTGTGTCTCTCTCTCCACATCCACAACCCTAGCCACAAGCCCAGTGTCTCATGTAGCTAGTAAGAAAAAGGTATCGGAAGAAACATGGACTCTAATGCACCTTTATAAATCCCAGCCTTGACAGGTGTAGTAGCACACGCCTATAATCCCAGCAGCTCGGGAGGCAGAGGCAGAAGGATCGCAAGTTCCAGACTAGAGGCAGTCTGCATAACTTAGCAAGACCCTGTCTCAAAAAGAAAAAAAAAAATGGGCCGGGGGTGCAGCCCAGAGGTCCAGCACTTGCAAAGCAGGCAAGTGTGAGGCCCTGCATTCAACTCCCAGTAGCGCAAAAATAAAAATAAAAATAAAAATAAAAATATCAGGTCTGACAAGTAACTTAAAGTTACTGGAAAGGGTGAAATTTGGAAGGGGTTTGGGGTGAGGCGGGGACTGTTCTGGTTCCTAGGAAGAAATCAACACTGTCTCCATCATTTCCTCAAGTTCACGTGCCTCGTTTTATGTTCGGGGTGAGGCTTGTATACAGCCTCCACCGGCCCACTGGACATCTCCATGTAAATCACACAGACAAGCTCCTTCCTAGTGTAGACGCAGTCCCAGACCTGTGCGCCCAGAGGATTCAGCAGGCCAGTCGCAGGCTGCTCTGCATTTGACCCCTAGGCTGAGAGTAGACTGCATAATCACAGGCGGTGGCTGTGCCTGGTGCCCCAGGAAGAACGACGGTGGGGCACACCCTGAGCAGGAGGTCCTGGCCCTGCCTGTGCCTTGGGTGAGGAAATTAACCTCCAGCCACACCTGCTGCATTGGCTGGGAGAATCAACAATTTTAAGATAGTGTAGAATCACACCTTGCATAAAGTTTATTTCCCAAAGTTAAAAGCTAAAGTAAAAATAGGGTATGATCGCAGGGACTCTTAACATCCCCCATAAAGCAGAGCCCTGTGCTCGGGCTGACATGCCACTTGAAGACTGTCCTTTGCTCCTCAATGAGCTCACCCCAACTTCCAGGGAGGGGAGAGACACTGATTCTTTAGTAGCCCATTAGCTGTATTGGTTGGAACACACAGGTCGTTCATATCTGCCTAAAGTACAAACTTCCAATAGCAGAATCACTTCCTGTGCAGGAAGACACTCACCATACACGCCCTGCCATCCTACAGACAGCTGGGAGTTGCAGATGCCCTGTCCCATCTCCTGCGGTCTCGGGGCACGGGCTTGCTGAAGGGAAATCGCCAGCAACTTAAACTATATTTCCCTCTCTCTCCCTTTCGTGCCAAACATGTGTACTTGGATTTGGGCAAGTTAAATGTTTAGATGGACTGCCGCCGTAGCAGTGTGGCATCTGATCCCGTCAGATCTTAGAAGCTAAGTAGGGTCGGCCTGGATAGTCCTTAGATGGGAGACCGCCTGGGACCACCATGTGCTGTAGGCTTGGGAGATGGATCGAGCAACCCACTCCCAAAAAATAATCTGACATTGAAAGCCCTATGAATAGCAGAGAAGCACTGACAAAGGGTTTTGCCTGTTTTACACAGGGTCACTGTGAGTTGGACACTGACTCAATGACACCTAACAACAACAGCAGCAGCAGATGTTTAGATTAATGATTCCTGAAAATTCTGAAGCAAAGTATAAATACAAAATTCTTCACGTCCCTTGCCTACCTCCCTAGTGTTCAGTGTCACGGGGATAGTCACAGCTCAATGCATACAGGCGCCAGTGTGGAAAACCTCGGCCCCACTGCATGAGCTCAGAGCACGTGGGCAGCCCGCGTCATCCCAGGAAGGCCGCTGTGGGTGTCCTGGGGGAGAGCAGTCCTTGGAGCTGTGAAGGACTGGCCTGGAGCCCTGGCGGTGCTTCACCTCATTCCCCGACAGCTGACAGCAGGGTGGGAGAAAAGACCTCTCCGTGGAGGGAGTAACCAGGGCCAAGGCTGTGACTCTGGGATGGGAGCTGGAAGCGCAGTCCTCGCAGACTTGCTAATGGCCACAGCTCATCAGATCAGCATCGGCACAGGCCACCAAACAAGCTGTCCCCTCAGGTGCCTGCTCCACGGCTCCAGTCCCACAGAGTCCCAGTTCCTTCCAGATAAAAGCCACACGTGTCCTCTGCTTTCCAGGGCAAACTTTCACTGAGGCCTGAACGCCATCAAATAAACACCCCTGTGCGCCATCTGGATGTGTTCTACTAAACTAATAACCTTCAGTCAGCCTCACGTATGAAGAGCAGGACTCTGCACAAACACAACAGCGTTTCTGAGAACAGACGCATACACTAGTCAGCACCTCTGCAGCCCTCCTGTGGCCATGGGCTCCCTTTCCATGCTATTAGCACAGCTCATCTCCATTCAACGGGAAATCAAAGAGAAAAGCAAGTTGCTTACCTGGGTATTGCTACTGACCTATCACAACAATATACTTCGTGGAAGTAATTGTAAAAACAAATACTAATTAACAACGCATTGCTGTTAATACTACCCCCTGGGGTCACCAGGAGAACACAATTTTATATAGTGTTTGAGTACTATTAATTAATAGTATTAATAGTATTAATAATATTTGAATATTATTAATTATCCATCGCACCCAGGCATCTAATCTCACCTGATCTCAGAAACTAAGCAGGGTCGGCCTAGTTAGTCCTTGGACGGGAGCCTGCCTGGGAACACCAGGTGCTGCAGACTAGGGAGAAGGACCTGGCAGCCCACTCCTGAAACAATCCTGAAACAATCAGCCATTGACAGCCCTATGAATAGCAGAGAAGCACTGACATACTGCCAGGCATGGCACAGTGTCGGGGAGTGTTTCGTCCTATTGTACACAGGGTTGCTATGCATCAGACCTAACTTGATGGCACCTAGCAAGAACAATAATTGGGCATGTGCGAGAGGCACTTACTGTCCTTGGTGTTTTTGAAGATAGGTACGAAGAGAATTGGATACAGCTTCTGTCCCACCTCTTTCCTCCTGCTTTATAAAAACTAAAGTCTGTGAGGGGATCAAGCCAGCACCTCACCACAGGTGAGCCAATAGGAAAACACTAACTCTCGGCAGCAAAACCGATGAGGTCTTCATTGCTGAGTGACCAGAACCTCATCAAATGTCCCCATGAGGAAGACTATAAGTGATCCAGTGTATGCTTATCCCAGGATATACTGTGGCCTCAGGTAACTACTTAGTTGGTGGGAGAGAAGAAAAACCAAGGCCGAGGCAGAGGCGGAAGTGTGGCTCCAAGTGGGCTGGATACTCACTGTTCTTTTTGTACATCAGAATCTCGAAGGAGTTCATCTCATAGTTCTCGAAGGTTTGCCGCACTTTTTCAATCGTGTCTTTATCAGTCAGCTCCCCGTACATAAAACTGCAAACCAACCAAAGAGCTCAAGTCAGCGAGTCAGCAAGTATTTCTTATTCCACAAGCATGTGTTAAATATCTGCTCTGTACCCAGCACCATGCCACACAGTGTGGAACTCACGCGCACACACACACACACACACACATACACACACACACACACACACACACACAGTGAAAACATTATTGAACAAAAAGGGCTTTAACTGTGAAAAAGACTCCATCACTGCCTGCAAGAGACTGCCTGCATCACTGCCTCACTGCATCACGGCCCGCAAGAGTCTAATGAGAGACTCACACTGGGAAACAGCAGATCAGAAAACAGTGTAACCAGTGCCACAGGGGTAGCATAGATAGAGCGAAACAGACTGCTCTGTTTGGTCAGAGAGAGCTTCCCAGAAGTAAGGACAAATGAGATCTAAACAGCAGATATAAATTAGCTGAGAAAGCAGGGAAAGAAAACATTCCCCTGGGCCCCATGGCACACAACTGTCATCCCAGCCACTTGGGAGGCAGGAGCCGGAGAATTGAGAGTTCAAGGCCAGAGGCCACCTGCATAACCTAGTGAGACTGTGACTCAAAACAAAAAGTAAAACATGGACTAGGGATGCAGCCCAGTGGTGGAGCACTTGCAAGGTATGTGAGAGGCTCTGGGTTCAACTACTACATTAAAATTTTTAAAAATTACAAGCAAAAGATGACCATGTGCTAAGGCACAGAGGCAAGAGCCAGGTTAATGCCAGAAGCTGAATGTAAATCAGTTCGGTTGACTGTAATGGACACAAGAGAGGGGACATTCGCAATCGACAACAAAGCACAGGCCAGGGCATGGGGGAGACTGGAACCACAAGCCACGGGACGCAATTTAAACTGGAGTCCGAAGGCAGCAGGAGGACATAGGAGGGTTTTAAGCAAAGAAGAAACACAATCAGTTTCATTTTAGACACACAACTCCAGGAGAGTTCAGTAAAGATGGCCGAGTAAATTTGGACATAGATTTTTTCTTCTTCTAATGCTAACAAAATAAACGGAGAGAGAAAGAAGGAGGGGAGGAAGGCCTCAAAAATTCATCAACCAAACAAGAAAAGGGGTGCAGTTTCAGGTTCTAAAGATTAAGACACAGATAAGGAAGGGGATGCCTGCAGCCATAGCCCTGTGGCATCCGATCCCGTCTGATTTCAGAGGCTAAGCAGGGTCGGGCCTGGTTAGTCCTTGGATGGAGACCTCCTGGGAACACCAGGTGCTGTAGGCTTGGGAGACAGACCCGGCAACCCACTCCGAAAAATCAATCCGCCATTGAAAACCCTGTGAACAGCAGAGAAGCACTGACAATAGTGTTTCGCCTATTGTACATAGAGTCGCTGTGAGTCAGATACCGACTCAACGGCACCTAACAACAAGGAAGGGGGTGGAAGATCCCACCACTGTCTGCAGCACTTTTTCCTGTGCTCCACTTCCATAAAAGAAAGCAGTGCTGAGTGAAAAAAAAAAAATGCAGAGATGCAATCCTCCACGTTTTAAATAATGCATCCCCCTGCTGCTTGTGTTTGGAGAAAGGTGGCCTAAGGGTGTAAATAAGCAGAAACAAAACAAAACAAAACAAAACACACACACACAAAAAAGAGAGAAAACCTTGAGAGAGTCGCACATTACTTCCTAACCCTGGCTCTCAGCAGAGGCAGAAAAACTGCCAAGATTGTCCATTTTCTGAGTCCCTGCACCGAATACCGTCTGAAGACCCAGGTTTGTCCATCTAGGAACAGAATCCACTCCCAACTCAGTAGAATGAACCATGGCACAGGATACTAACAAAATGAAAGAGGAGAAAAGCCGTCTCTCTATGGGGCTGCAAAGCCCACCTCTCTGATGACGGCTGCTTGGAGTCCAGCAAGCATTTCCCCTGCCTGCTCCAGGCCTCCAGGCAACAATAACAAGGAAGGACAGAAGTGAGCACTCTTCAAACCTTCGGTAATGCCAAAAGAGTGGCATAGATTCCTCAACCACACCCTTCCCATCTTCCAAAACTACACACTCAATATAAGCTAACTTTTCCTTGATGATTTCAATCCTGTTGTTGTTAGGTGCCGTCGAGTTGGTATCCGACTCATAGAGACCCTGTATACAATAGATGAAACAGTATTGTCAGTGCTTCTCTGCTCTTCATAGGGTTTTCAATGGTGGATTGATTTTGGGGAGTGAGTTGCCAGGTCCTTCTCCCAAGCCTACAGCAGCAACTGGTGTTCCCAGGTGGTCTCCCACCCAACGACTAACCAGGCCTGACCCTGCTTAGCTTCTGAGATCTGATGGGATCAGATGCCACAGGGCTATGGCAGGCATTTGAATCATAGCATCATAGAATTTCAGAGCCACAAAGAACCCGAGAAGTTCTCAAGTTCAATTTGTGATCTAAAACTGAACTATGCCATCAAGCACTATGCTTAGCTTCATACTAGAACAGCCTTGGGCTCTCTTTAAGCTTCCAAATCCTGGCACTTAGTAGTAAGAAAAAAAAAGCAACCCTAGGGTTTGACTTTATGAATTTGGTTTCACATCTGTTATTTCTGTCCCTCCTCAGCCCACTGAGAAATGTGATTGTCTGTGGTTTCTCTTGTGTGTACCACGTAGCCTCTGCTTTGGAGTCATCCTGTTGACCAATTCACCAGAAAAATGGAAAACTGAGCTTATGGAAATATCTCTAAAAGAAAACATTATTTAAAAAAAAGGAATAGCCAGGCACGATGGTGCTCGCCTGTCATCCCAGCAGGTTAGAAGGCGGAGGCAGGAGGATCACAAGTTCAAGACCAGAGGCAGTCTGCATAATTTAGCGAGACTCTGTCTCAAAGAAGTAATTAAAAAAAGGGGGGGGGGGCTGAGCGTACAGTTCAGTGGTCCAGCACTCACAAAGCATGCAAGCATCCCCCAGTACCACAAAAAAAGAAAAGAAAAAAAAAGGCATAGATCAAAACAAAATGAACCCTGCCTGAGAACGAGAGAGTTCCTCTTCTTTCTCTCTTGGAGTGAATTTTCTAGCTAGGTGAACTCCATTTTAGTGAAGTGATGGTGTACGTGGTAGGAATTTCCTTCAGAGGTGACAGATCCCTGCAAAGTCGAGTCTTCACATAAATGAGGGGGAAATGTAGGGTTTTGGTCATCTTATGTCCTTTCCCAACCAGTAGTGTATTGGTAGGTGCAGGTTTCCTTTACCAGGACATTAGACTGCAAATATCTACAGTACAGCAAATAAGGAAAGGGGGCTCCTGAGCTATCAGGAGCGCACAAGCACAGAGGGACATGCACTCCTAAGGAAGAGCTGCACTCAGCTGAATAAAGTTGGCAAAAGAAAATTGGCAAATGTAGCTTGATAATTTATCTGATTTCCTAAAAGTGATGATATTCACAAAGAAAGGTCAGGAAATGCTATTGAGGTCATACTAAAGTGGAGCTAACTCTTGTGACTTATGGGTTGTACGTGTGCAGTCCAGATACAGATGCAGATAAAGACTTCTAGATATACAAATACATGAGAGGAAAATGGCATGCAAAGACTTTAAGAAAATTCTAGAGCATTAAGAGTGATCATTTCTAAACCTTTGAGCCACAGAGGGACAAAGCTTACACTTTCCCTTTGTCACTCTATCACAATCTAAAACTTAAGAAAATTAAAATGTGTTCCAAAAATTTAATACTTTTCACCAAACTAAAGTCAGTTGACCTATTTAATGCACGAAAATAAAGCTTCTGAACTAGAAGACCAGGCCTGGTCTAACAGGCTTCTCCACCCTTTGTGGATGGGTTGATTTTTGATTTGGCAGGTTTGGGAAAATGATCGCATTTCGTGCAAACACCACAGAAGAGAGAAGCCTGAAGAAGAAAGAGGAGAAGGAGAAGGAAAAGGAGAAGAAACAAGAAGGACGAGGAGGAAGAGGAGGAGGAGGAGGAACAAGAAGAAAGAGGAAGAGGAGGAGGAGAAATAAGAAGGAGGAGGAGGAATAAGAAGGAGCGGGGGAGAAAAAAAGCAGCCACAGGCTACACTGAGCACAGATCTTGCCAGGGCACTGCAGAAGAATGTCTGGCAGAATCCAGGCTACGTGCCTAGCTCAACACCTTGAAGATATTTTGAAAGAGCTTTTCTACTGCCCAAGCCCAAGGGTATTGCTTGGTTAGTAACCATGTCAAATATATAAGCTGTGATGTTAGAACAATTTGCTGAGAGATCGGATAGAGAGATGTAACAGCATGAGCTACAAGGAAACAAAATATTGATTCTCCTCTCTTTATCTGAAATAAACAATTTTGGCTGAGGAAAAGCTCTATGAACAAAGCCTTTGTCTCCAAGGTGGTAGTTATTCTTCTCTAAAAGTATTCATACATTTTAAAAGAGTAATCATGAAAAGCTTCATTTTCATTTAATTTTATTGAATCCTCTTTCACATTTAAGTCAATCTGAAACTTCTGGCTTGGCTCAGTTGGTAGAGCGCTGCTCCACACTCTCTGAGGACCCAGGTTCGATCCTCAGCACTGCAAAAACAGGAGAAGGACATGGCAATCCACGCCCAAAGCAATCCCCAAAAGATCAGCCATTGAAAACCCTATGAGGGTCGCTATGAGATGGCACAACTCAATGGCACCTAACAACAACAATATCAAAACCTCATAAATTTCTGAGTGCACAGTTTATAGAGAAAATAGTCTTTCTGTTTTTCTGCATCTTACTGACTGCAAATTTGTCAGTTGTCAAGATGGTGTCTTATGTCTTCTTTGATTTTCCCAGCACACACATGAACTAGAGAAGAAACTGCTATAAAAATTCCTGAATAAACACTGAGTAAAGTAAAAGCTGGGCTGGGATTTAGCTTAGTTGGTAGAGCACTGCTCTGCATTCTCTGAGGTCCCAAGTTCAATTCCCAGCACTGCAAAAATGAGAGAAGGACATGGCAATCCACTCCCAAGGCAATCCTGACACAACAGGCCATTGAAAACACTATGAGGGTCGCTATGAGTCGGACTCAATTTGACGGCACCTAACAACATGGGAGAAGGACATGGCAATCCACTCCCAAAGCAATCCCAAAACAATCAGTCACTGAAAACCCTATGAGGGTCACTATGAGTTGGACACGACTCGATGGCACCTAACAACAACAAGGTGAAAGCCATTCCCAAACTGAATAAGCCATTTTCTTTTTCCAAAACACACCATGGTAGATGGCTCGCCAGAACAGCCCCAGCCATAAATACCTGCAGGTGCTGCTTTTCTGCATCACTTCTGCTCTGTGATAGCCAGACAGCTTGCAGAATCCATCATTGCTGTACACGATTGGCCAGTCCACTATCTGGGCATTCCCCAGCACAAAATTAGTATCTGTTAAAAAAAAGAAAAAAAGAAAAAAAAAGATGAAGAGAAAAGCAGAGGGCATGTGAGACAGGACATCAGTTGAGATTCAATAAGGACATAAATAATGTCAACCAAACCAGGTATTTCTACTTCTCTCGAACTGAAACATGGTGCCATGGGGAATACCAAAGAACGATGCTTTGGAACTGAATATTCTGACTGCAAATGCCGACTAACTACGGTCACTGGGCTCTAACAACAAGTTAGTGAAGAGAAGCGTGTTTAACCAGCCTGCTGAGAGATCTTGCAGAAATCCAGTGGATTCCTACAAGACACATTCAAGTCTTAATTTTTCATCCTCACAGAACTATGGTGGTAACACAGAGCAGGGAAAATCTCAAAAGTAATTTCTCCTGGGTGCTATGCAGCATCTTAGAATTGTCAGTCTTTTGGCCACATATTTAAAATAAAGATAGATAGATAGATAGACAGACAGACAGACATAAGCATAGACATATAAAAGATGTTGTTGTTGTTAGGTGCTGTCGAGTCAGTGTCTAACTCATAGCGACCCTATGAGGGTGAAACGCTATTGTCAGTGCTTCTCTGTTGTTCATAGGGTTTTCAATGGCTGATTGTTTTGGGGGAGTGGGTTGCCGGGTCTGTCTCCCAAGTCTATAGCACCTGATGTTCCCAGGCGGTCTCCCATCCAAGTACTAACCAGGTCCCACCCTGCTTAACTTCTGAGATCGGATGGGATTAGAAGCCACAGTGGTATGGCCACAACAGATACAGATATAGATATACAGATGTGAGCATCTTAGTCACTCTGCAAAGCAGTCACACAAGGAGGGTGAGACTGGACAGTATAAGGGAGGGTAAACAACCACAACAATGAGAGGGTGATAAGAGGAAAGTAAAAGATACAATTGCACAAAAGTGCTACAGTGAAATCCATTATGTTAAGTGCCACAGAGTCGGTCCACCTCATAGCGACCCTATATATTTATTCATAGGGATTATGATGGCTGATTGTTCAGTGATTGCTTTGGGAGTGGGCTGCCATGTCTTTTCTCCCATGAAACCCATTATAATTGTACATTTATTAAAATAAAAGAAAAATAAAACTAAAAGATGCTTACACCACAGAACCTTCTCCCCGATTTTGAAATTTTGCAGCCGCAGAGCTATATGGGTGGTACCTACCTATGGCTCACTAAAGATGCAGGTTTTAGGTAGGCCGGATATGGGTGGCTGGCTAACTTAATGTGTTTTCATTACTTCTCACTCTTTTTTCTTTTCTTTCTTTCTTCCCCCCTTTCTTCCTTTCCTTTCTTTTCATTTCTTTTCTTTATTTCCTTCTTTCTTTTTTATTTCTCTTTCTTTCTTTTCTTCCTTCCTTTCCTTTCCTTTCCTTCTCTTCTCTCCTGTTCTCTTTCCTTCTCTTCTCTTCTCCTCTTTTTCCTTTTGGTTTTTTGAGCCAGGGTCTTGCTGTGTAGCCCAGGCTGGCCTGGAACACATCAGCCCTCCTGACTCAGCTTCCTAAGTGTGGAGATTACAGGTATGTGCCACCATGCCTGATTCACTTCAGACATTTCAGAAGATCAAGAGCCTTCAGTATTTTTTGTGCTCAGGAATCAACTGTCCATCTTTTCAATAATTTAAATTGGGCAAATAACATCTTGAACTTAAATGCAATCAGGTTAGCTTGGCTCGCTCTTTCCACAGAACCCACCTTATCCACCCCATGCACATACATCCATACCCTTCCTTTGATTTGTTTTTTAACAGGGTCTTTGTATGTGGCCCAGGCTGCCCTGGGACTCCCTATGTAGAGAGGGCCTCAAACTCACAATCCTCCTGCCTCTGCCTCTGCCTCCCAAGGCTGGAATTACACACATGCACCGCAGCTGCCAACACAGACAGAACTTTCTTTGTTATAAACTGGTGTATATACTATTGATACGTGTGTGTACTATATAGAGTGAAATAACTGTCTTCATCTAATTGGGAAGTTAATTTTGTTCTAGAATAGACTTTCTAATTCATTCACAATATGGGTCATTGTCCCTTCCGGTCTCCATTAGGGAGATGACTTCATCTGGGCTAGACGGGCTTCTCCACCCATCATAGAGGAGTTCATGTCTTAATTTGGCAGGTCTGAAAAATGATTCCATTTCATACAACCTCCACTGAAGAAAGGAGTCAAATAGGTCCCAGTCTAGATTCCTGGGTTAAGGGTAACCAAATGTGGCAGAAACAGGGTAGGAGCTGGGGAGGGGTCAGGCCTCAGCCCTGGCACCCTCCTGATCAACCTCAGGGGTATCCAGATAATTCCCTACAGGGTTCAATTCCCAGCACCACAAAAATGGGAGAAGGACGTGGCAATCCACTCCTGAGGCAATCCCAAAACAATCAGCCACTGAAAACCCTATGAGGGTCGCTATGAGTCGGATATGACTCCACTACACCTAGCAACCTAGCATACAGGTCCATAACTAACTGAAGAAAGAGGTAAGAAGATGATAAACTCTGTTCAAAGGAAGTAAGGACTGTGTCTCAGAGGAGGTAGCACTGTATATTCTCAAATCTAATCCACAGCCTTTCAACAGTTTTAGAGGATTACAAAATCAGATGCGGATTAGAATCACGTGTGGATTGGGTTTGTTCAACTATGAATCCAATTGGCTCACAATTCTAATCCGCATTTGATTAGATTTGACAGTGTATGGTATTTGAACTTGCTGTGGTCTGCAAGGTAGGAGTAAGCTTCATAAAAGATATCAAATGGTATAGAAAACACAAAACAACAGAGATAGAAATAAAAATATGATCTCTGCCTTTGAGCAGGTCAAGGGGACATGGGAGGAAGGGAAAATTCCAGGCAAGGGATCCAGCATGAACAAAGGTGGGGCAACATGGAAGGAGGGGGTTAGCCGACTGAGTAGACAGACAGAGAGCAGCCAGGAAGCTGGCAGGAGGACAGCCTGGAGACCAGGTTGGGAAGAGTCGTGACTGTCCAAGAGCTTTGGCTTTATTCTGGGTGCTAAGCAGCCTTCACGTGGGTCTTCTTCTCCTGATTAACTCACATTTCCTGAAGCAAACAACTAACCCTTAAAAGAAGTACGAGAGTCACTAAATTACCTGAGTGTAAATGAAATCTAGTCTCTTTTATGGACTCCTGAAACAGTTATCAACTTCCCCCATAACATCCAACATGGGAGGTGAAAAGTAAGTGTGCTTTTT
Organism: Pedetes capensis; assembly: GCA_007922755.1. Lineage (NCBI taxonomy): Eukaryota > Metazoa > Chordata > Mammalia > Rodentia > Pedetidae > Pedetes > Pedetes capensis. The sequence continues at coordinate 163,254 of VMDO01002354.1, forward strand.
CATGGCTAATGACCACTGAGATGGTCTATGGAGTAAGAAGGAGAAACAGACAGTTATAGATAACAATTTGTCCACAGGTGTTTATTTTCTTTCATATCCAGGACCTCGGTAAAATAAAAGTAAATTAATTAAAAAGGTAAAAATCCATAAAATGAGAATATAATAAAATATGAATCAAAAAATCACTGTGAAAGAAGCAAAAATAACAAGAGGAAACAGAGAAGTTTTTTAAAATCCCTAATTAGTATCTTAGAGAGATTCAAGTGCTATTATATCCACAAAACAAAAATCAAATGCTATGAAGGGGAAAATAATAAGAGAATAAATAAGAACTCTTGTTAATTAAGAATAAGTAGCAATCAAAATCCAATGTAACTATTTGAATATAAAGTCTACCAGAAACTAGTACAGAGAAAAGAAACAGTAAAAAATGTAGAGAATTCTATGTGAGATGAGCAACATGTACCCAAACAGAACAGTAGATAAAACAACATAAGGCCAGAAGACAGTCTTTTAAATAAATTAACACAACAATATAAAGGTAGAATAAGGATATTTTCAGATATACAAATACTTGAGGAATTTATTTTCCACACATTCTTTCTTAGAAAGTTACTTGAGGATGTGTATTAGCAAAATAAGAGAGTAAAGCAGAGGACAAATGAAAACAAGGGGAAAAAAATGGCTCCAAATGTTGGAAGCATGGAAGGAAACTAATGGAAAGTATTCAATAGAGATTGGTTCAGAGAAGCGAATTTCTAAAATCAAGTTATTGAAGAGTAAAGGAGATCAGTTCCTGATGACATTCTTGGTAATTTAGGACAACATAAAAAGTTACTAAATGTATACATTTGGGGAAACAGGAAAGGAAATTAGAAATTTTAAAAAATACAACTAAGGAAACCAAATCATACTGTCATGTCATTATTGGAATAAAGTAAGTACCTTATTCATTTCCAAGTTTCCATATTCCAAGCCAAAGCATGGAATATTTAATTAAGTATATGAATGTGACCTCATCAATTCTAGCACTATAAAACAATAAGTGATAAAAGTTTAGAAACAGAAAAGGTAACAATCATGAGGTGGTGTCTACAGCAGATATAATAAAGATATAAATACCTTACTTAAAGTTGCAGAAATAAGCAATAAAAGAGTGATATAATTATATTAGCAGGGGGGGAAGGGAGTAAGTGTGCTAAAACTTCAACTAAATTACATCAGTAAATAATATCTAAAAATGATAAATCTAGAAATATCAATATAGGTGATTTAGAGACATGGTAGAAACTATATTAAAAGAAAGAGCTAAAATTAGAAGACATGGCCTCTAATGAGTAGAATGGGAGAAGGGAAAGGGATAGGACGGTGGTTTTCCTTATAAGATCTTTGGTTTGATTTGTTTGTAATTTTAATTAATTAGTTAATTTTTGTGACAGGGTCCTTGAATTCTCTGTGTAGCGTAGGTTGGCTTTTAACTCACAGACTTACCTCAACTTCTTGAGTGCTGGGATTACAAGTGTAGATTACCATGCCTGGCTTCAATTTTATTTTTTTAACCATAAGTATACATTGTTGTTGTTGTTGTTAGGTGCTATCGAGTCGGTATCCGACTCATAGCGACCCTCATAGGGTTTTCAATGGCTGACTGTTTCGGGATTGCCTTGGGAGTGGATTGCCAGGTCCTTCTCCAAAGTATCCATTACCTTGGTAAAAATAAGTATGTATTTAACTGTCTACACTTAATCAGAAGGGACACATTGATTAAGTAAAATTTTAATTTACACAAATGTGAAAGCAGGATAAATTTCAAATTCCTGACACTAATGCAATTTATAAAAGTGTTCTGGTCATCCTCTAAGGCTGCCCATCATTCCTGAGGCATTCCCACTGCTCCTGGGGTGCATATGACACACTCGTCTGGGAAAAAACTTCCCACTAGCATCATTTTAATAAGGAAGTAGAAGAATAACCAACTGACTGTCCACTCAGAGGGTTCTCGCTACAGAATTAAAAATTTCAAAGCAGATTCCTCTCACTGCTAACCCAAGCAAGACAGAGTAGCGCCCAGGGAACAAGATTTCCTTGCCCTGTGTGATAGGAGGTCTGGTAACTCCCCTCTACTCAAGGGCTTGAAGAGAATGGAGGAAAGAATTGTAGCTCCAGCCACAAAGCCTCCAACAGTAAAGAAATTGTTGTCGCTCCTCTCCCACTGTTCCTAACACACATGTTCTCACCTAACTCTAAAGGATAAACAATTGACTTGCAAGTGGCCTTCCAGAACAGTCTGTTTGTAAGCTAGGAGCTACCCATACAAACCACCATGGCACGCCGTATATCATCAGGAACTAAGGGGTCACATACAAGCGATGTTCCAGGTAATAATGAGGACAGGTACCATTTCTTGACATTTACTCTGTGCCAAGTACTGTACTAAGTACTTTATCATGTACTACATGTTTTTCTTAACCTTTACAGTGAGCTTTATGAAGTGGTATTGCTTTGCTGAATGAAGTATTAGGGATTTCATCATTTTACTCATGGGGAAACTGAGTCTCTGAGGATGTACAGTGGCCAGTCATATCAGTGTAGAGCTGGGATTTGAACTCGGGTATATTTGACTTCAAAATCTATGCTTTACTCTTTGTATTACACAGTCTTTTGATTCCATTCATTTCTGTGATCTATCTACCTTCTTATGAAAGTACTATCTGTAAGATCTTTACTCAAGGACTCAGCATTCCCATGATTGCCATCATATATTATCATTCTGCCACATGACACACACGGATGCCTTCAGGAAATATTGACATGAGCAGAAGCAACTGCTCCTCCTCTAGATGCCTAGCTTCTCCCATCTACCTGTCTTGTCAATGTTTTGTCTTTCCCCTCACTTGAAAACTATCCCTTCTTACTTCTTAAAACTTATTATACTGACCTATTTCTGGAACATTCCTGCTTCCACACAATGATAGAAGGAAGGATCAGGAAGGAGGTACTGGAGAGGAGGAGAAGAGGGGAGAGTTTGTGCTCGGCTCCCCTTTTGACACTCAGGTGGAGAACACTGCCCTGCATGACACACAGCAAGCATGGCCTCGTGAGCACTCCCGAGCCTCTCTTCTTTCTGCTCCATCCCTCTGGGGTCTGGAAAGGACACAGAAGTTCCCATCTGGCTGAGTGAAGTGGCACATGCCTGTGATCCAAGCAATTCAGGAGGCTGAGGCAGGAGGATCACAAGTTCAATGCCAAAGGCAGCCTGCATAACTTAGTGAGACTCTGTCTCAAAATAAAAAGTTAAGACTTGCAAAATATGCACAGGACCCAGAGTTCAACTCCCAAGTGCCATACAAAGAGAAAGAAAGAAACCAAGAAAGAAAGAAAGGAAGGAAGGAAGGAAGGGAAAGAAAGAGAAGTTGCCATCTCCCCATAAAGTTTTAAGAAAGAAAGAAAGAAAGAAAGAAAGAAAGAAAGAAAGAAAGAGAGAGAGAGAGAAAAGTGAAGTTCCCATCTTTCCATAAAGTTTCATAAGCAGATGGTTATTATAACGGACTGAGCTGATCCTAGAGCCAACAGCAGCATGTCAAACTGCCCAAGTTTTGGATTAACTGCAGTGGGAGGAGCAGGCAAATATTAGAGGTGAGCTGTAGGGCTAGAAAGAGCCTAGAAAGAGAGAGAGAGAGAGAGAGAGAGAGAGTATGTGTGTGGGGTTAGGGTGGGGGCACCAAGTTCTGTTCAATCCGAGAGAACAGAACATAATTTCACCAGCTATAGATTTGAGCACAACAGATCAGCTAGGCACCCAGCAGACTAAGGGCCACCGACAGAGACCCAAGGAACTGTTGTTGTTGTTGCCATCAAGTGGAGTACAACTCATAGCAACCCTATGTACAGCAGATTGAAACACTTCCCGATTCTGTGCCAAGCACACGATCTTATTATGTTTAAGCCCATTGTTGCAGGCACTGTGTCAATCCATCTGGTGGAGGGTTTTCCTTTTTTTTTTTTTTTTTTTTTCCATCTGGTGGAGGGTTTTCCTTTTTTTCGGGCTAAGATTTAGCTCAGTTGATAGAGTGCTGCTCTGCAGTTTCTGAGGTCCCTGGTTTGATTCCCAGCACCACCAAGATGGGAGAAGGATGTAGCAATCCACTCTCAAGGCAATCCTGAAACAATCACCCATTGAAAACCCTACGAGGGTCGGTATGAGTTGGACAGGACTCCACGGTACCTAATAACCTAATAACAACTACCCAAGGAACTAGAGAAAGGAAAATAAGGTCCTGAGTCTGGGGATCTGAGGTACCAGAGACCATGCAGGTGCCACTTGCTTCTACTTCACATATCATCTTGGAAAGATGCAATGGAATGAGGAGCACAAGAAGCAAAAAGAGACAGCGTTACAAAAAGACTACCATGTAGGTGGACCTAGAAGTATGTCTGCCACAGAATAGACAGACTCAGAAAGTAAGATTCTCTTTTTTAGGAGGAGGAGGAGGAGGAGGAGAAGAAGAAGAAGAAGAACAACAACAACAACAACAACAACAACATAATTGCAGGTGCAAGGACTCCATAACAGCAACTTTGCTTTTTCCAAGGCTTCTCAGTTCCTCCAGGTGGTTGACCACATTTCCAGTGGCTATCAGCCATTCCCAGTGCCAAATAAGAGAGCTCAGGAGAAGTAACAAAAGCAAAGAGAAGCATTCCACATCTAAACAAAACTGACTCTAGGATTACTAACTACTTCCCACACTCAGTAAACAGAGGCCTAATTTGGAGCCAAGCACAACTTAATTAGAGCCAGGCTCAGTAGCGCATGCCTCTAAACACAGAGACTTGGGAGGCAGAGGCAAGAGAATTGTAGGGCACTGCCTAGAGAGGCAGTTTGCCCCAGGGCCTATCTAGGCCACTCGGAGGTCTGAGGCTTGTTCCCCAGGCAGTAACCTTTGCCCTACATCTGGGAACCCCTGGACAGCAAGCTTCCAAAGATGACACTGGCGTCCAATCCCTTGCCTCAGACCCCTTGACACCTGATTGGCTGTTTCCAAACCACTGAACGGCTCCTGACTGGACTGTTTGGGAACCACCTCTGATTGGCTACTTTTACAAAAACCAAATTTGCATATCCCCCCTGATTGGTCAAAACCCATATGAGATGACTGCCTCTGATTGGTCCCTGGCTAGCCCCAGAAGAGTATATAAGGGCGGTACACAGAGCAGTCTGGGTCCATTCCATCGACCGGGAAAGACAAGGAAACAATTAATAGCTGTTGGAGCAGAGCACTTGGAGTTGGTGTCTTCACTGGGAAGAAGGAAGCAAGGAGCCGCCGTGAGCATAAGCCTCTGAGCCTGCGTTTCTTGAGGCTTCTCAGAGCAGCCGTGGGCATAAGCCTCCTTTCTGGGTGGCACGGCTCTTGGGTGCTCGGCTCCCCCTCACCAGATAATGGGTCTTTGGCAGCTGGTTCCCACTCACGGCCGGAGCGAGTCCAGCGGCAGGGCGAAGCCCCACAGAGAATGGCAAGTTCAAAGCCAAAATTAGCCCGTGTAACTTACCAAGATGCTAACTCAAATTAAAAAATAAAAGATAGGCTGGGGGTGCAGCCCTGTGGTAAAGCACTTGCAAAGGATGTGTGAGGCCCTGGGTTCAACTCCAAAATACTGGGGGGGGGAAATGCATTAATTAGAAAAGTAACCTGCTGCTTGAAGAAAACATCACCATAAATGGAAAAAAAACTTGTGTTCATGGACTTAAATGTCCACATTACCCAAAGGGATCTACAGATTCAGTGAAATCCCTGTCAAAATTCCAATGACATTTTTTTTATAGAAATAGAAAATTAATCCTAAAATTCATACAGAATGCTAAGCTCATCCAAAAACATCCTCAAGAAACACCCAATATCTGGGCAACCCATGACCCAGTCAAGTTGACACATAAAATTAACTACCACAAACACAAAAGCCTGAAGTGTAGCTTCTGTGATAACCCTTAAGTGAATCGGCAGGTCTGCAGCTTATAAATTCTGCAATTCCCTCAAAGGTCTGGTAGCACTCTAGATTGGCAGAATCCAGCACTATGTCACAGCTCTGTTTTTGTTATTATGAGAATAAGCATCAGCCTTCCACATCCAGGATTTCCACTGTGAAAAAACAGGCACCCACCCACGCCCTAGGAAGAGAGAGCGTTGAAGTGAGTGCTTCTGACTCCTTTCTCCATTCCCTTCACGTCTGTCTCCATCACCACGGTGACCAAGCTCTCAGTGAGTAGGTACCTCAATGGTAAAAGAATCCATTCTGAATCTCTTGGCCGGCCCAGAGTGGACTATGATGCAGTGCAGAGAGGGAAGAGAAGGCTTGAGCTACATGTCTCCTTCTGGTTCTCAGAACGTACGCAGGACAGATCCTGCCAGACCTCTGCTCTGTTACTTTGCAGGAGTAGGACAGTAACCCATGGTCTCAAAACTAAGGTCTGGACTCTAGCAAGAAGACAGACACCACTGCCACGTTCCCTTACCCAGGCTAACAATAATACAGCTCATGTTGTATTTTGACCTCTATTTGGCTCCTTCAGATTATCTTCATTTGAGTAAAACCCCAGCAGAAATGAGAGTAAATGGGGCTCCAACACACTAACAAGGATCAAAGCCCCAAGATCCTGAGGGGCTTCTGGGGTCACCCACTTTCCTGACTCCGGTTGTTGTTGTTGTTAGGTGCCGTCATGCCGACTCATAGCGTCCCTCGTAGGGTTTTCAGTGGCTGACCGTTTCGGGATTGCCATTGGGAGTGGATTGCCACAATCCTTTGCCCATTTTTTGTGGTGCTAGGAATCGAACTTGGGACCTCAGAGACTGTAGAGTGGCGCTCTACCACTGAGCCCTTCCTGACTCCTGGCACTGCCATCCCAGCCTCTTCCTGACTCCTAGCACTGCCAAATCCCAGTAGTAAGACTCCTCATGAATGATGAAGAGGTAATATCATCCCTTAAAGACTCTGCTGGTGCTGCCCAACCCATTCACTTGCTTTCTTCTTTAAAAAAAAAAAATAGTGCCAGGCACAGTGGCGTATGCCTGTAATCCTAGCAGAGGCAGGAGGATTGCAAGTTTGAGACCACAGGAAGTCTGCATAATTTAGTGAGACGCTATCTTAAATGAGTAAAAAAAATGGGCTGGGCGGTGCAGCTCAGTGGTCCAGCACTTGCAAACCATGCAAGCAGGAGGCCCTGGGTTCAACCCCCAGTACCGAAAAAATGGTTTTTAGAGGAAACTCTACCATTCTGAAGGCTTCGACTCTGTGACAGCAGATATTGTCGCTGCATCACTATGAACAGTTGCAAGCGCATTGGTGGCCCCCAAGAAATGCCTCCTCCATGCATTCCTCTGTGTAGTCCTCACCAGTTGAAAATCTAGCCTCGGTGTCTAGCAGCTTCTGCTTTTGCATTCTTGGCAATGCTGATCTGTCACGTGACAAGTCCAGCGATACTACTGGATATTCTACAAGCAGAGGCCAGTCAACAAAAGAGGTCCTAGGACCACATGGAGAATCATGGAATCTAGTCAAGAATGAAAATCCAGGGAAGGCGACATCCTACGAATCCATCCTTCCCCTCCCCAGCACTCTCTGGGGTCCCCAGAGCACCACCTGAAAGAAGAAAGGAGAGGAGCAGCTGGGCTGCCGGTGCGGTGCAGCCCCTCACGCGCTGTGTGGGTGAAGCCGATTCAGCCCTGTGGATTGGGGCTGCAGGGCTGGACGCGGAACTAGACCTCTGTGCTCTGCCAAGGGTAACTTTGACTCTCTACATCATTGCGACTCATAACAAAGAACAAATCAGATGGCGTTTTTGCAACCTCCACGCCACCCATATGGAATAACTGACCAGTCATTAACCTGAAATACCATTTCTCTAAATGCTCAACTCTGTACAGCCTGAGTCACATCCAAAGCAGCAGAAAAAGCTTTCAAACATAACATTCATATTTCAGGTGAGCCATGCTCCATCAGGCTTCTGCCCAGTGGAATTATCTGGATACGGGGCAGGGTGAGATATTCAATATTAATGTAAAAATATACTGCATTGCCAAAAGATTCTACAGTGGAAATCAATCACATGTTGGTGGATCCATTTTTATGTACTGCAAATGACTAAATGTGTTCTTAGAATGCATGAAGTCCAGTCAAGAAATGTGCTCTTGTACTCAGGAGGCTAAGGCAGGAGGATTGCAAGTTTGACGTCAGC
>VMDO01002355.1:0-171083 GCA_007922755.1 Pedetes capensis
TCCATGTCCTCCTCTTCCTCCTCCTCCTCCTCCTCCTCCTTCTTTTCCTCCTCCTTCTTCCTCTCCATTTTTCTCAGGGGCCTCAGAGAGCCAGCGATGTTCATGAGGTGTGGTGGCGGGGAGGGGACACTACTTGCGGTTGTCCTGTACTCTCTGCCGTGGCGTGGTAGACTGAGCCAGGTCCCTGGCGCCGTGTGTGTGTGTGTGTGTGTGTGTGTGTGTGTGTGTGTGTGTGTGTGTGTGTGTGTGTGCGCGCGCCTCTTCCTGGCGCGTGTGGTCACATCGGCACCGGAGGCTGACATAAATGATCTGTCCCTTTCCTTCGCACTGAGAGTCCTGTGTTCCGATGCTGCCTGGTCCCACCCTGTGGGCCTCTCCACTAGCACTCATGGGAGCTTCTGTGTCTCCTGAGGACCCCCTGCTCTTCCAGCCTGGCCCCTTGGCCCAACCATGCCAAGTGGCCATTTCCATTTTGCTGGGCCACCTGACATTGCTGTGGGGGACATTCTGCAAGATGGCTTCTCTGTTAGTTTTCTGGAGCAGCCATAACAAAACACGACGGGCCGGGTGGCCTAAGCCACATCTACTTATTTTCTCACAGTCTGGAGACTTGAAGTTCAGGATCAAGGTGATGTGAGGGTCGGAGTCTCTCCTGGGTGCCTCCTTGCTGCCTCTTCACAAGGTGGTCCCTCTGTACACATGGACCCCTGGCATCTCTTCTTCCTTTTCTCTTTTAAATTTTTAAAATTTGGGGGTGGGACTGAACCTAGGGCCACACAAACGCTGAGGGCATGCTCTACTGCTGAGCTACGCCCAAGGCCTCCTTCCTCTTCCTACAAGGTCACCAATCTTACTGGGTTAGGGCCTCACCCTACAAGCCTCATTTTAGCTTAACCACTTCTTTGGAGACTTTATTTCCAAACCTGGTTGCATTCTGAGGTCCCGGGGGTTGGGATTGAGCGTGTGAATTTTGGGACCTTGGACACAATCCAGCCCATAACGTTTTTCTTCCCTTCAATACACCTGGGGTTTCTCTTTGCTTGGTGGACCCCTCCTGACCTACGTAGCCAAGGCCCAGGGTGGGCAGAGTAGTCAGGGCCTTTGGAAATCAGATTGAGCATGGGACCTTCCCTGACACTCCACCTCTCAGGCCCCTCTCGGTCTCTTTGTGCCCTTGGTCACCCTTCAGGGCACAGGGGCTTTTCCTCCTTCCTGTAGAAGGGAGAGATGCTCCCCTGCCAACTCCGCCTCTTCTCCATCCATAGCTCATAGGCTTAGACCACCAGCCATTGCTCTTTGCAAGGGAAGCAATTTGGAATTTAGAAATTCCTTTTCTCAATCAACCCTGACTTCCAGATCTATTTTCTTGCTACTACCATGGAAAATCTCATTGGAAATTCACCATGTGGCAATTTGCGTAGCCTTCTGAGGCAATGCATAGGTGAGGAGCTATGAGGAGACTTGATTTGCAGGGAAGGAGAAATTGATGGATAGGATATTTTCAGAATTACAATTATTTCTGCCTCCCTATTCATTTATACCGCAGAAATAATCATTCTGAAAATACATTATCTAGTTTAGATATTTTAGGTTTTCTTTAGACTTTAGACTTTAGACTTCTTTAGATTATTCTTAGACTTAACATTCCAAACACAGGTACTGTTATCAGTTTAGCCTATATCCTTCCAGTCTTTTTTCTATGCATAATTTTTAGATTTATAACTATTTTTAAAAGCTGGTGATTTTTTTTTCTGGTGCTTGGGGGGTTGAATCCAGAGCCTCACACATGCTTTGCAAGGGCCCTACCACTGAGCTGCACCCCCAGCCCATTTTTTACTTTTGATCTTAAAACAGGGTCTCACTAAATTACGCGGGCTGCCTCTGGCCTTGAATTTGCAATCCTCCTGCCTCAGCCTCCCAAGTTGCTGGGATTACAGGGGTGTACCACTGCGCCCGGCTAAGCTGGTAGTATTTTAAGATGGTGAAAAAGTAGCAACAACCTACAGAAGTGCACAGCAAGGGGTCTCATGACGCTTCCATCTCTGTCCATGCTCTTGTACACATCCCTTGTATGTCACCCTGTGTGGTAGTTTGTCTGTTTGTCCTGTCAGCATTTCTTGGGTACATACTCTTATCTCTCCCCTTTCCTACACAAGAAAATCACAATGTAAAATATTCTGCTCGTGGAGAACTCTCCGCAGTGCCCCCTGCAGCCTGGCCTGTATATTCTCTTCCTCTTTGCCTTTTCCTGCCTAGGTCAAGCTTTAGCTATGATGGGCACCTTGGAATTGATGGAGCTAATTGATGGAGCTTCTTTCCCCTTCTCTTGGTAACGAATCCTGCTGTAGCCCCTCCACCTCCGCCCCAGCCGTGAGTATAGATTCATGATCCAAGGCTTCTGGCCAGGTAAGTGCCCTGAGGACAGTCGTCCGGCTGTGAAGCAGGTTCACCGTGCCCTGGTTCCCAGCTTGTCTGAGTTTGCAGAGGCAGACACGGTCATCTGCAGCCAATGGTACGGAGCTGGTTTATTATTTATCCACAAGCGACTGGGGCCAATAGAAGCCTAGGATTTGTTGTGAGCTGGGCTCCTAATGGTCAGAAAGAGACCCAGGGAGAATCATGTGTGTCCTGCTCACGCTGCAGATGGGGGGCCCTGAAGGGCAGCCTGCCCTGGGTTACATATACCTCAGGGCAGCATGACTTACTGGGCTGATGTGTCAAAGGACATTCTGCTTCTAGGAGGGGACAGGAAGAGAGCCCAGGCTGTCCTTGTCAGTTCCTCTCTATTGCAGGGTGTGGCATTCCCTGCACATTCTAGACTTATTCTTTTCTTTTCTTTTTTTTTTTGTGGTACTAGGGGCTGAACCCAGGGCCTAGCGCCTGCATGCTTTACAAGTGCTGGACCACTGAGCTGCACCCTTAGCCCATTTTTTTTTTTTTTTTTTTTTTTTTTTACTTTTTGAGACAGGGTCTTGCTAAGTTACGCAGACTGCCTCTGGTCTCGAACTTGCGATCCTCCTGCCTCTGCCTCCCAAGCCGCTGGCATTACAGGCATGCGCCACCGTGCCTGGCTCTAGACTTATTCTTGAGAACTATAAGCAGGAAAGGAGGGAAGACTCATGACCAGCCCAAGGAGTGTCCGAGAGTCAGGTGCCTCCCATTGACCAGGACTTTCCACCTGGTGCTTGCCCCTGGGCCTGTTGGATCGTTGTGATATGAGCTCGGCCATCTTCCCCACCATGTGGAGGGGGCCTCCACTTGCAGGAAGGAGGTGCTCAATATTCAGAGGGAAGCGAAGGGAGAGGAAGCGCGCTGCTGACTCCCTGGAGTCCTGGATTCAGTGCTGCCCGGACACCTGAGTTAGAGAGGCTTGAGCTGCATCACTGTCACAGCTGGGGGAGGGGAGCCTAACATGTCCTGAGTTCCCTGTGAAGGGTAGGAGTTCGCATAGAGGCAGGGGCTGAGAGCACAGGCTCTAGAATCAGATGAGCTGGGTCCATTTCTTGGCTCCACTTCTTCATATGTGGCCTTTGGCAAACATGTCCGTTTCTGCATGTGTAGTGACCTGGCATGACTGGATGGATTGATGGGTGTCAAATGTGTAGCCCAGTACCTGTGTCATGGTAAACTATTCACACATCCTATTATGAGCAACCATCTGTTCCCATTTCACAGAGCTCACTTGTCACTATCATCAGCTCCATCTTCTTCCGGCTCAACCCCATCTTCCCTCTTGCCAGCCCGGGGCTGTTGAACCATTAGTTGAGTTGCAAGAGTTGGCATCAAGATGGTGGGAAATAGCCCCGGATGAGATTTTTCAATCAGCAGATTGAAGGTCTAAGACCAAGACTGGGCAAACAAGTTAACGGTATAGTTTCTGGGTAAGGGGGAGTATAATGGAGTGAACTCTTAGGGATGAACTGAGAATGTGGGGCCCCACCATCCAGGAGTCCTTTTTCCCTCTGAAAGGGTTTTCCTCCTACCCGTAGGAACTTCTCATCAATGTGGTCTCAGTAACAAAGGCATGGTTATCATTTTTGATCCCTGTGTTTGCTCACGTTGCCATAACATCCTGGGTGGGGTAAACAAAGGATGTTTGTTTCCTTGCTACAGTTCTGGAGGCCAGAAGTCCTCAGGTCAAGGTCCAGGGGTTTGTTAGGGTTGGTTTCTGGTGAGGCCTCTCTGCTTGGCTTGCAGGTGGCTGCCTTCTCCCTGTGTCCTCCCACGGGGTTCCCTTGTGTGTGTCTGTGTCCAAATTGCCTCTTCCTACAAGGACACCAGCCCTAGGGAGCCAGGGCCCCCCATATAACCTTGATGCACCTTCATCACCTCCTTAAATGTCTCCAAATACAGTCACCTGCTGACGTACTGGGGGTTATAACTTCCCCACAGGAATTTAAAGGGGACACAACTGATTCCATAGCCCTTCCTGGTGGTGACTCTCCACAGCTGCCCTTGACTTCTCAAACTGTCTCCTGCTTGGTGCCCCCTGCTCCCTATTCCTGAACCCCAGAGAGACACCCCACAGCATTGCAATGTGGCAGCAGCAACGAAAGCATACCAAAGGTTTCAGCAGAGTCCCAGCCCCCTGGACAAAGGAGATGGCGTGAACACTCCTCCTATAGAGGCTGGGGGCGGGGGTGAGGAGGCGTGGGTGGGCAGGAGCATTTGGGCACTGCTTGTCCTTTGTACATATTAAGGGTAGCCTAGTTTAAAATGGAACAACCTGCAGCGGTAGCCCTGTGGCATCCAATCCCGTCAGATCTTGGAAGCTAAGCAGTGTTGGGCCTGGTTAGTACTTGGATGGGAGACCACCTGGGAACACCAGGTGCTGTAGGCTTGGGAGAAGGACCTGGCAACCCCCTCCCCCCAAAAATCAATCTGCCATTGAAAACCCTATGAACAGCAGAGAAGCACTGACAATAGTGTTTCCCCTGTTGTACAGAGGGTCGCTATGAGTTGGATACCGACTCCATGGCACCTAACAACAACAAGTTTAAAATGAGGGCCTGGGATCTAGCTCAGATGGTAGAGCGCCGCTCTGCAGTCTCTGAGGTCCCAGGTTCAAATCCAAGCACCACAAAAATGGGAGAAGGATGGGGCAATCCACTCCAGAGGCAATCCTGAAACAATCAGCCATTGAAAACCCTATGAGGGTCGCTATGAGTCAATTTGACTCCATGGCACCCAAAAACAACAACAACAGTTTAAAATGAAGTCTTTCTTATTTTTTTAATTGGAATTTTGAAGGATGTAGGTGAGCCTGCATTGGGGTAAAAATGAATTCCGTGTGCAAGTCCTTAACTGAGTAGAGGCAGTCTGAGGAGGTAGAATAAAGGAACCCAGCCAGATTCTTGGCCTTCTGCTTTCTCATTTCCTCAGTGTTGTTAGTTGAGTTGTCATCTGTAGCGTAGAGTCACAGGAGAGACTTCATTTCATTCATTTTCATCACTAGGAGAGCAAAGATGGTTGATTGTGATTGTGACATAGGAGGAGTAACTGATGAATAGCGTCCTTTTGTGTTTGTTTTGTTTTTTTTGGCTGTACACCATGATCATGTAGGTCAAGCCAGCAGCAAGAGTTCATTTTCCCTGACGCCATCTCCCTGATCAGCCTCGTTTCCCATAGCTATGAGTTCATTCTTGTTTTTATTGTATTGTGTCTATTTTTGCAAGCTTTCTTTACACCCATTCTTTCACTCATCCATCTATCCATCCACACAAAATTATTTTGAAATATCTTCCTGTATCTCACCTGCTGTTGGAAACAATCAGGCTTTAAACCTTTTAATTTGAAGTTGAGTCTCATTCATAGGCCGCCCACTTTCATCCATGTTGCTGCAAATGGCAGTATCGCCTTCTTTTTAAATGCTGAGTAATATTTTGCCACATATCTATGTATATATGTATATATATACATAGATATATATACATATCTACATCCATAATTTCTTTATGCATTAATCTATTGATAGGCGCTTGTAGGATATTATTCTGGGTGAATAAGCCCAGACACAGAAAGAAAAATACTGCGTTATCTCACTTACATCTGAACCTAAACATAGCAAAACAAAACAAAGTCAAATAGATAGAAACAGAGAAGAAAGTAGTCTGGTGGTTATTTGGTACAGGAGGGAGAAAAATGAGGAGAAGTAAGCCAAAGGGTACAAATTTGTAGCTAGGCAGGATGAGTAAATCTAGACAGAAATCTACTGCCAGCATGAGGACTATAGTTAATGATATTACAATGTATACTCGAGATTTGCAAAGAGTAGATTTTAGGTGTTCTAACCACATCTCTAGAGGCTGGGATTTAGCTCAGCTGGTAGAGTACTGCTCTGCAGTCTCTGAGGTCCCCAGCTCAATTCCCAGCACTGCAAAAATGGGAGAAGGATGTGGCAATTCAATCCCAAGGCAATCCCAAAACAGTCAGCCATTGAAAACCCTAGGAGGGTCGCTATGAGTCAGATACCGACTCGACGGCACCTAACAACAACAACAACAACATCATCTCCATCCCCACAGGGCAATTATGGATGTCAATGGATATATAAAATTTGTTTGACTGTAGTCATCATTTCACTCAGTATGAGTGTGTCACAACATCATGTTGCACACCTTCAACATAGACAATACAAATGAATTTTTAAAAACAGGCTGTGTTTAGTTAATGTCTTTAAGATTGAGATTAAAAGTAAAAGGAGGAAATTTTTTAAAGGATGAATGTACATTCTCTGGCTTTGAAAACATCCTTGTGTGTCACTATCTTGAAGGTCACATCAGCATTTTAGATTATAGGTACACGTGTATTTATGCAAACATAAATGTACGTGTGTATTGAGAATTCTGTTCTTTGGCATGGTTAGGATGTGTAGGGTTTTCTGATTAGTCAAATATTCTGGTTAATAGTTGCTTTTATGTCATCTAAAAAACTACCAATTAAAATGATGCAAATAAAACATCTAACTCTAAAGTTAGACTGCACATAATTAGATCTTTTGTTTTTATTAGAGTGTATTGTATAAAGTAATGGATTTCATTGTAATATTTTCATACACGCCTATAACATACTTTGATCATATCAAACTGCCTTTTATCCTTTCATGCTCTCCTCTCCTATCTGTCCCTAATCTCCTTCCCCTTTTCTGATAATCACCAATTACTTTTATTTCATTTTCCCCCCTAACTTCCACAAATGAGAGAAAATATGCCCTATTTGTCTTTCTGAGTCTGGCTTATTTTGCTTAACATGATGAACTCCATTTTCCTGCAAATGACATGATTTTGTTCTTCTTTATGGCTGAATAATACTTCATTGTATGCCTTCACCATGTTTCCTCTATCCATTCATTCAATGACAGACAGCTAGTTTGATTCAATAACTGGGCTATTGTGAATAGTGCCACAATAAACATGGGTATGGAGGTATCTCTACTGTATGCTGACTTAGATTCCTTCAGGTATATATCTAGGAGTGGTACAGCTTGTTCATGTGGTGGATCTATTTTTAGTTTTTTTTTTAAGGAATTTTCATACTGATTTCCATAGTGACTGTAATAATATATACTCCCACCAACAGTGGGAGTATATATATTATTTCTCTGCATCCTTGCCAACATTTAAAAATTTTTTTTCATTACTAAGAGGTTGAACCCATGGCCTTGCACATGCTAGGCAAGTGCTCTACCACAGATCTGCACCCCAGCCCCTTTTTATAATTATTATTTTTGTTAAAACTTATTTTGAGACAAGGTGTCATTAGGTTGTTCAGGGTGCTCTTGGCCTCAAACTTGAGATCTCCCTGCCTTAGCCTCACAAGTTGTTGGAATTACAGGTGTGTGCTATAGTGCCAAGCTGTTTGTGTTTTCTTGGTGCTAGCCATTCTGTCTAGGGTGAGATAGCATCTCAGTGTAGTTGAGATTGAAAGATGTTGAACACTTTTTAATGTAATTATTGGCCATTTGTATTTTTCTTTTGAGAAATCTTTGTTCAGTTCATTTGCCCCTTTATTGATTCCATTACTTGATCTTTTGGCATTACATTTTTTGAGTTCTTTATATATGCTGGGTATTAGTCTTCTCATGGGAGAATAGATACCAAATATTTTCTCCCACTCTGTGGGCTGTCTCTTTACTCTGTTAATTGTTTGCTTTTCTGTGCAAAAGCCTTTTCATTTGATGCAATCTCCTTTGTCAATGCTTGTTATTATTTCCTGAGCTAACAGAGTCAGGAAGTCATTGCCTATGCCTATATCTTAAAGTGTTTCCCCTATGTTTTCCTTTAGTAGTTTCAAAGTTTCAGATATTTTATTAACGTTTTCGAACAATTTTGAATTCATTTTTGTGCAAGATGAGAGAGAAGTATCTAGTTTCAAGTTTCTACATGTGGATATCCAGTTTTCCCAGCACCATTTGTTGAAGAGACTTTTTTTCCTCTAGTGCATGATATTGGCCCCTTTGTTGAGAATTAAATGCCTGTAGACTCACTGGTTCATTTCTGAATCCTCTATTCTATTCTTTCTATATGTTTGTTTTATGTCAGTACTATGTTGTTTTTGTTACTATGGCTCTATAGTATTTTTTGAAATCAGATATTGTGATAACTTCAGCATCACTGTTTTTGCTTAGGATTGGTTTGGACATTCAAAATCTTTTTGTGCTTCTATATGAATTTTACATTTTTTTCTAGTTCTTTAAAGAATACCATTGGTATTTTGATGGAGATTACATCTCCTCTTGACAGTATAGCCATTTTTAATGATATTAATTCTGCTGATCCATGAGCATGGGAGGTCTTTCTATCTTGTTGTTGTTGTTGTTGTTAGGTGCCGTCGAGTCGGTATCTGACTCATAGCGACCCTCATAGGGTTTTCAATGGCGGAGTGCTTTGGGATTGCCTTGGGAGTGGATTGCCAGGCCCTTCTCCCATTTTTGTGGTGCTGGGAATTGAACTCGGGACCTCAGAGACTGCAGCGCAGCGCTCTACCCACTGAGCCAAATCCCAGCCCTTCTATCTTCTAGGGTCTTTAAGTTTTTCTTCACTGTTTTGTAGTTTTCATTGTAGATGTCTCTTACCTACTTGGTTAGGGTTTATTCCTAGGTATTTTATTTTGGGGAGGCTGTTGTGAATGGGATTGGATCTTTCTTTTTAATTCAGGAATTACATCAGTTTTGGTAGTGATGATCTATAGCTATGTCAATAGAGATAAACTAGTTTTGAACTTTGTTAAGTCAGGGAATATGTGCTAGAAATGTCAAATACAGTGTATAGCTTGGGGGATGTGTTTTAGATCAGTGGCACAATGCTCGAAACTTTTAAATTACGTGTCGTTTTAAAAAAAAATTGAGAGAATTCACATTAAAAATATCTGGATTTTAGGTTTCTCTTGAGTAAACGCAAGACCAGAACTCCAGGTGCCTTGCTGGTGTCTCTGGCCTGCCAGCCCTCGTTTACAACTCCTGAAGAGTGGCTCACTAGTTTATTGTAAATTCTTAATGAGCAATGATTAAATTATTAAGATAACTCTTGTTTCACCTTTACTTGATATTTTTCAAAATAGCGTTGTCATTTTTCAAAACAGTTTAAAGCCCTTTAGCTATTTTATGCAGATTTTGCCAGCATTGCATCTACTTCCCAGAAGGAAGAATTAGAAATCCTGGACAAGAGGCAGCACTTGCTACATTTGTTAGATGTCATTGACTTGCGTCCAACTCATAGTGACCCTCGCAGGGTTTTCAATGACTGATTGTTTTAGGAGTGGATTGCTACATCCTTTTCCCATTTTTGCGGTGTTGAGGATCGAACCCAGGTCCTCAGAGTGTATAGAGTAGCACTCTCCTAACTGAGCCAAGGGTCCCTAATTTGTCTTCAGGAAGCAGTTTGGAGTCTTGTCATTTATAAGTTTATAAAAGTTCTTTTGGGGTTATATACATTTTCTTCCCTAGATGAAAATGTATATATCATTATTATTACTATTATTGTTATTATTATTAGCACTACTATTTCCTTTCACAGTACCAAGGGGTTGAACCCAAGCCTTCCCACATGCTAGGCAAGTACTCGACCAGTGAGCTGAACCCTTAATCCCATTTTTTATTTCCTGTTTTGAGACAGGGTCTCACTAAGTTGCGTAGGCTGCCTCTGGCCTCAAATTTATAACTCTCCTGCCTCAGCCTCCTGAGCTGCTGGGATTACAGGTGTTCACCATGGCCCCTGACTTACATTTATCATTTTTAGGATTATATAAACAATATATTTTGAAAGGAAAATGTTTAATGAGTCCAGAAATGTATAAAAAGAAAACAAAAGTTACCCCAAATATCTCCACACAAGGATAATCACTGCTGCTTCTGGTGAACTCACTTCAAAACTCGTCTGTAAGCATATGTGAAGATGTTCATGGTTATGTAAGTGTACCTGAATGAGGTAATATTCATGTTGCATATTTATAACCTTAAAACATTTCAGTACTATAGCATTTTACATTTTGTACAGACTGAGATATTGCTAACCAATCATCCGCGGTTGGCCATTTAGGTTGCTTCCATTTGCTCCATTATAAACAAGGCCACAAAGAACCATATATATATATATATATGTATGTATCTTTGTCCATTTGTTCAATGAACTTGTAACAATTATTGGTTTGAAATCATATTCCTGTGCCTGCTTTAACCACCAACAACTTTGGGGAAATCTCCTTCAAAAAATCATGTGAGGTTTGAATTGGAGGGACAACTTTATATCAGTAATAGCCTCATTTTTCCAAGTACTAAGCTCAATGACCACAGATACTAAAAAGAATTCCAGCAAAACTTGGTTGACTATCTTTTATGTATAATGATGTATGGGTTCAGCTTGAAATGATCACAGCCATCTTGAGTCATAACTGTCGTGATTACACCAAGTAACCCTAGGCAGGTTTTTGTGCATAGTTTCTCAGCAAACCATAAATAGAGAAAACCATGAAGAGTCATATGTGGGACCTTATAAGTGGACTGTGGCTCCAGGGATGGGTCTGATTCTTCAACTAGTATCCTAAGATAAACCCGGCATATTCCAGCCAAAATCAAGTCATTCTTACCCCAACCCACAAATATACCTCTCTTTCTGAGCAGTATCCAGGTCATCTTACTGCTGCCTGGGACCACGTTCTCTCAGTAACTCCCTAATAAATTGCACTCTGCAATTCTGGATCTACCTGCCTCTCTTTGGTTTTCTGGTAGCTTAGGGTTGGTCCTCATACACTAGGACTGGGCTGTTCTGGAACACCCAAATGATGCCGTGCTAGTGATATGAAGGCTCATAAACACAATTCTGACTCTTCTTGAGCTCAGCCTCTAGTGTAGAAGCACACTTGTGCATATGTATGGGAACATGTGCACCCCCAGCCCCCACACAACTGACTATTATAATATGATATAGTAAATACCGAACCTCCGGGTGCATGCGTCAAAAGACAGAGTGGATAATTATGCCTGGAAGAGTCTGAGGCTATCCCATTCCTGCTAGGCCTCAAAGGATGACGAGGATTACATGAAGCAGGGACGGAGGAAAGGCAGTTCGGATGCAGCGATCACCCAGGGACGCCTAGCTGTTCAAGAGTTTGGGAGCTGGGTTGGGTATTATAGCAATGAGCTATTGAAAAACCTTCTTGGGGAGCAGATTCTTGAACTTTCCTTTTGTTCATCTTCCTTACTAGTGGATGATCATTTTGCTTATTTCATAGAATTGGAGGGTATAAAAAAAAGTAAGGGACCTAAGGTGCTTAAAATGGACTCTGGCACCTACTAAGTGCACCATAAGTGTTATTGTGATGGTTATTATCTGTTCTGAGTTTCATCTTAAGACCTTTTCAGCCCTTAGCTGTCTGAACAGAATTCAGTGACCTTGCTGGGCAGCCCTCCTGTGTCCCTCTGGGTGTGAGCACGCTGGAACTGCTGCCACTCATGGCGATGCTTCTGGAGAATCCTTAGGTCAGGATGTGCGGTGCGGGGGAGTGAGGACACGCACGTCCTCTGGTTTCAATATCTTCACTTTGAAAGGTTGGTTTTTGTGCCAAAAACTCCTGGCTATTGAGCTGGGTTTCTAATTTGGAAATGTGGAAAAGCCATATAATTTCAAATATTTTCCATGAAGTGCTGTAAATTTCTAGGGCCCGGCAATAGTGCTGTCTCAGGCTGATGAAATGGAAAAAACCCACTGGTGTGGGAGACTTTGTTTTGCCACAAGCCACAGCTGTGCCATTTTGGACAAACTCTTCCTCTCCCTGGGTTTTAGCTTCAGGATGGTATTGATCGTGATGGTGGTGTGGAAGGAGGGTGATAATGAAGAACTTCTGGCACAGTGAGAGGAATGTGCTACCATCTTGGTTGTTGTTGTTAGGTGCCGTCAAGTCGGTATCCAACTCATTAGCGACCCTCATAGGGTTTTAAATGGCTATTTCGGGATTGCCTTGGGAGTGGATTGCCAGGCCCTTCTCCCATTTTTGTGGTGCTGGGAATCAAACTCGGGACCTCAGAGACTACAGAGAAGCGCTCTACCAACTGAGCTAAATCCCAGCCCACCCTCTTGGTAGATATCACTTATTATTTCACTTGCAAAACAAATCTGTGGGGTTGATATTAACATGCTCATCTTTCAGATGAACAAACTATGGCTCAAATGCAAAAGCTCAACATGTTTAAGATACAACTGAACTTTTTTTTTTTTTTTTTTTTCAGAGACAGGGTCTCGCTAAGTTACGCAGACTGCCTCTGGTCTCGAACTTGCGATCCTCCTGCCTTCCCCTCCCGAGGTGCTGGGATTACAGGACTGCGCCACCGAGCCCGACATAATGCGTTTAAGATAATCTATTAGGTGTCAAAGCCAAGTTCAAACACAGGGCTTTCTAACTCCAGATATCAAAGATGCTCGCTACCCCTTCCCTTCCCTACCCTTTTTCTCCAGGGAAATGAGGACATTTGGTGGGATGGCCTTGGAGGATGCTCCAGCCTCTAAACTCTGGGGCTTTAGGGGCCTTTCTCTCCCTCCTTCTGAAGGTTGTTGATGTTTTTGAATATAATGCGAGGTCCTCGTCACAAACATGTTGTTGTAACCCACCTGGTGGAGCAGGGCCACTCCATGTGTACGGAGGGTGGAAAGTACGTGTCATGAGCATCTATGTTTATTCTGTCCCAGAGCAGGAAGGGTGGAGTGGATAGTCCCAGTTCCAGCGCCTTGATGCCAGGTGGGCTGCAATTCATCATTTGATTTGGGACGTTTTGTCGTTTCTGGTGTCAGCCACACCTTCTGAGCTAGTCTCTTTTTATAGACAAGGGAGCTGAGGTATTTTCTGCGGGCTGAGTGGCTTCATTGGCACCCCGGGGTCAGCTCCGATGTGGCAAGGACACCAGCTCCGAGTCACCAGGCTGTTGTTGAAGTTGTTGAACCACCCTGGTACAGAGAGGTCAGTAGCCCCGGCCCTCCCCGGCAGGGCGGAGACCATGCTCAGCCCAAGCAGAATTGGACTTCTTGGCATATTGTACTTGTTGGTTGCTTTATAGGAGGGTCTTTATTCCTGTGCCTTGGACTCATAGAGCTGAGCATGAACCCAAGATTTGTTACACAGCCTGGCCAAGACCCTGGATATAAATGTGCCTCCTAACTGGGAAAAGAGTTTAAAATGCTCAGAGTGTCAACGGGGCTCATGCCCTGCCCTCATTTCTTAAGTCAAGGTCTAAAGTTCATACTTAGTGTGATTTTTTTGGTGATAAAATATAGAACAAATATATTGTAAGATATTGATAAAATTTAATATTGATCATGTTGTTGTTGTTGTTGTTAGGTGCCCTCAAGTTGGTATCCGACTCACAGCGACCTTACTTACGTACAACAGTTGAAACACTATTGTCAGTGCTTCTCTGCTGTTCATTGGGTTTTCAATGGTGGATTGATTTTTGGGAGTGGGTTGCCGGGTCCGTCTCCCAAGCCTACAGTACCTGGTGTTCCCAGGTGGTCTCCCATCCAAGTACTAACCAGGCCCGACCCTGCTTAGCTTCCAAGATCTGATGGGATCGGATGCCACAGGGTTACGGCTGCAGGCATTGATCATATTAACCATTTGTAAGTACACAATTCAGTGACGTTAATATATTGAATGTCATATAGCCATTGCTGGGTGGGATTTAGCTCAGTGGGTAGAGCGCTGCTCTGCAGTCTCTGAGGTCCTGAGTTCGATTCCCAGCACCACAAAAATGGGAGAAGGACATGGCAACCCACTCCCGAGACAATCCCAAAAACAATCAGCCATTGAAAACCCTATAAGGGTCGCTATGAGTCGGACATGACTCGATGACATGTAACAACAACAACATAGCCATTGCTACTCTCTACACCCCAAAATTCTACATCATGCTCGACAAAAACTTTATACCCATTAAACACTAACTTCCTTATCCCTGCCTGGTAACCTCCATCCACTTTCTGTCTCTATGAATTTGCCTACTCTTAGCTACCTTGTAAAGGTGAAATCATGCAATGTTTGTCCTTTTGTGTAAGGCTGATTTCACTTATGATGGTTTCAAGGGCCATCTGTGTTGTGGCATAGATCAAAATTTTATTTTTTCTCATGGCTGAATAATATTGTTACATGTATGGACCACATTTTCTTTGTCTGTTGGTTTGTTGATTGATATATGGGTTGTTTCCATCTTTTGGCTGCTGTGAATGTGAGAGTACAAGCATCCACTCCATCCCTGATTTCAGTTCTTTTGTGTGCATACCTAGGGCTGGAATTCCTGGGTAAAGTGGACCAATATTAAGTGTTTAACTTGATGAATTTGTCTATATGTTTGCACCCGTGGAATTATTACCCAGATCAAGATATAGACTACTTCTATTTGTCTGGAAGGTTCTCTCAGGCCTTTCTGATAGTAACCCCTGTTCCTTCTCCTGAGGTGACCATGGTTCTTCCATATCACCAATATCCCCTTATTACCAGGCTTAGGCCTGCAGCTATAGCCTTGTGGCATCCGATCCCGCCAGATCTCCAAAGCTAAGCAGGGTTGGGCCTGGTTAATACTTGGATGGGAGACCGTCTAGGAATACCAGGTGCTATAGACTTGGGAGAAGGACCCAGCAACCCACTCCCAAAAATCAATCCACCATTGAAAACCATGTGAACAGCAGAGAAGCACTGATAATAGTGTTTCATTTGTTGTATGTTGTTGCTATGTTGTTGCTATGAATCGGATACCAACTCGATGGCACCTAACAATTACAACAACAACAACAACAACAACAACAACAACAACAACCAGGCTTAGAGACTTATAGAGACTCAAACAGGAGAATGGGCTAAAGGAGGCCATATGCAGACAGACAGACACACACACCCATGCACCCCCCTGCCCCCCACAACTGGTCTCTCTGTAACTATATAGTCCAAAGAAACACTTTTCTTTTTCTTTTTTGAGACATGGTCTCACTGTGTAATCCAGGCCAGCCATGAATTTGGGATCCTCCTGTCTCCACCTCCCAAGTGCTAGGATTACAGGCATGTGCTATGCTTGACCTAAAGGAACAACTTTTTATTTATATTTCCATTTGGGCTTTTTCAGTTTCATGTCTTCTGAGATTATTTTAGGGGACACAATGATTCTTGACTCATAAGCTGCATTTTTTTTTAAACTTTACATTGTATTTGAATTTTCTTTTTCGCTTAGCAAATTTGTATTTTGGGGCAAGAGAATATAGTCGCCTATCTAAGAAAGTGACCTTGCCAGAGTAGATTTTGAATTCCTAGGACTGAAACTGTAATGTCAATAAGAAGCGAGTCACTGAAATGAAGTCCCCACTCCCATCCCGCCTCTAGTGAGAGCTGGCTGCCTCCTGGGGGTCTGTCTGCACCTGTGGGTGGGGGAGTCCTCAGAAGCTTCTGGTACTGCAGCTAGACAGAGGAGGCTGCTGGAGACTTGGGGCTCAACCTCAGGCTCAGTGACAAATCAAGGTCCCTTTAAGAAAGGGGAAGGCTGTGAAGACTACAAAGGAACAAGATGGGAACCAGTAAACTGCTGGGGTCTGAGGTGCTCTGGGGGGCTGTGACGCTCCCTGCCTCACACTGCCTCTTCTTCCCACTGAGGAGCCCTTCCCCCGGTCACTGCTATGTGGGGTCTTCACCCTCTGTTCTGTGCCTCTGCTCTCTGACACTTCTGTTTACTCACAGCTGTGGTTTTTATGTAGTTTGGACTCAATATGCAACTCTCCACTCCAGACCCTCTCAGCTCAGCTCCCACTGATTGCTGCCCCAAGGCACCTGGGGTACGTGTGGGGTGTGATGGATACTGGGACAAAAGTCCAGGCTTCCACCAAGAGACAGCATGCACTGTGGGTGTTCCAGTGTAAGCCACCTCTTACTGAGGGCTTTGATAAGAGATGAAGCAGTCCTCAGTTGCCAGGATCACTTCCCTTGCTGCTGTCCAAGAATAGGGGAACCTTTTGAACACAAGACACATCTGAAGCAATCCCTGAGATATGGGGCAGATTGCTGTGCCTGACTTGCTGAAATGCCTCTCATTTTCCCACTTATACTCACCCTGTTGTGGTTAGGTGCTGTTGAGTCAGGTCCAACTCATAGAAACCCTATGTATGACAGAACATGAAATGCTACCCAATGCTGTGCCATGTTGTTAGGTGCTGTCGAGTCGGTATCCGACTCATAGCGACCCTCACAGGGTTTTCAATGGCTGACTGTTTTAGGATTGGCTTGGGAGTGGATTGCCAGGTCCTTCTCCCATTTTTGTGGTGCTGGGAATTGAACTCAGGACCTCAGAGACTGCAGCGCAGTGCTGTACCAACTGAGCTAAATCCCAGCCCAATGCTGTGTGCCATACACATGATCTTTTTATGTTTGAGCCCAATGTTGCAACCACTGTGTTTCTCCTCATTTCGAGTTGTGCCACATCAGCAAGTGGAAACCCCAGGGGCTTTACTCCATTCCTATCAGTAAGGTCAGCTTGACTTTTCAGGAAGCAACTCTTCCCTAGTCGTTTCTTGAATGCCTTCCAGCCTGGAGGCTCATTTTCCAGCCCTATATTTGACAGTGCTTCTCTGCTATTCAGAGGGTTCTCAATGACTAATTGCTTTGGGAGTGGGCTGCCAGGTCCTTCTCCTTAGTGTTATCTGCTAGATGAATCAAATCTCGAGCTTCTGAACACTCTCCTAACCTCCTGTCACCTACCTGGTTTGGGTCCCTACAAGAAATAAGAGGCTTTGTTGACTCTCTTGAGATATTTGTAGATTGCCCATGCTGTTCCCAAAGCAGCGTACCAGGCTCCTGGGAAAAGTACACCAAAGTCAATATAAACAAGCTGCTTCCTCTGCCCTTCAGGGTTTTGCAGTCATAGATAAACATGGATTCAGACACACCAAGCTTTCAGAGTGCTTCAGGTCCAGGACGTGGTCCTGCAGAACCCAGGGCTGGGGAGCTGTAATAGTCCATTTTCTGTTACTATAACAACATACCTGGCTGGATAACTTCAGGAGTTTATTTTGGCTCATGGTTCTGAAAGTCCAAGGTCAAGGAGGGTGCATCTGAAGATGGTCATCTGCCGGCAGAATTCTAAAGTGGTGCTGGACTTCACCTGGCAAAGGACAGAAGCACGCGTGTGTCTTTTGGTCTCTTTCTGTTTTTTTTTTTTTTTTTTGCAAAACTGGGGGTTGAACCCAGAGCCTTGCGCTTGCATGCTTTGCAAGTGCTGGACCACTGAGCTGCACCCTCAGCCCATTTTTTTACTTTTTGAGACAGGGTCTCGCTAAGTTATGCAGACTGCCTCTGGTCTTGAACTTGTGATCCTCCTGCCTCTGCCTCCCGAGCTGCTGGGATTACAGGCGTGTGCCACCGCGCCTGGCTCTTCTTTCCGTGTTCTTATAAAACCACTGGGATTCATCATGGAGTCCTACCCTGATGAACTTATCTTAATCACCTTCTAAAAGTCCCACCTGTAAATACCATAGTGGGCTTACGTTTCCACTGGGATTTAGCTCAGTTGGTAGAGTGCTGCACTGCAGTCTCTAAGGTCCCAAGTTCAATTCCCAGCACCACAAAAATGGGAGAAGGACCTGGCAACCCAATCCCAAGGCAATCCCGAAACAGTCTGCCATTGAAAACCCTATGAGGGTCGCTATGAGTCGGATACCAACTCGACGGCACCTAACAACAACAATAATGCTTCACAATGCAGATTAAATTTCAACTCATGAACCCTTGTGAGACCCTCAAACCATATCCACACCACAGTAGGTTCTTCTTCTGGAGACCCTGCCTTTCATTTGTAAGCTTGTTGATTATCCCAAGATCAGCTTCGATCACGAGACTGGTCTTAACTGTATCTGCTAGATCTGCCTCTAATTCCTTCTCCAAGGCTGTAGTGAAGGGAAGGCAGGAGGGCACCTATGAGTCCGGGGGTGTGTTCCAGGGGGCTGCATCTTGCCCCTGCTCGCATTCCCGCTCTGCTTGCTGCCTATCACTGAATGAACCGCTGTCTCCACCCTACGCTCCTGCTGCCACCATGATGCTCCACCCCACCACGGGTCCAGAAACCCTGGCGCTGCTCATGATGGATGGAAGTCTCTGAAACTGCGAGCCAAACAAACGTCTCCTGCTTTAGGTCATTTGTGCCAGGTATTTTGTCACTGTGACAAGAAAAGTAACTGGCACACATGTATATGTGGTATACACTGTGATGTTTAGACATATGCATACTTTGTTAAATGATCCAAACAAGCTTGTTAACATTTCTGTTACCTCATATACTTATGATATTTTTTGTGTTGTTGTTGTTGTTGGTAGGTGCCGTCAGGTCAAGTCTGACTCATAGCGACCCTATGTACAGCGGAACGAAACACTCCCTGATTCTGTGCCAGGCACATGGTCTTATTTACGTTTAAGTCCATTGTTGCAGATACTGTGTCAATCTATCTGATAGAGGGTTTTCCTTTTTTTCATTGACCTGCCACTCTCCCAAACATGATGTCCTTCTCTGGGGATTGGTCCCTCCTGATGATGTGTCCAAAATACATAAGACGCAGTCTAGCCATCCTTGCTTCCAAGGAGCACTCCGGTTGCACTTCTTCTAGGACAGATCTGTTGGTTCTTTTGGCAGTCCATGGTATACTCAATAATTGTCTCTAGCACCATAACTCAAAAACATCAATTCTTCTCCTGTCTCCCTTGTTCAATGTCCAGCTTTCACAAACATATGATGCGATTGAAAACACCATCGCATGAGTCAGGCGCACCTTCGTCTTCAATGTGACATCTTTACTTTTCAGTACTTTAAAGAGATCTTTTGCCACAGCTTTGCATCTTTTGATTTCTTGACTGCTGCTTCCATGGGTATTGATTGTAGAACCAAGTAAAGCAAAATCATGCACAACCTCAATCTTTTCTCCTTTTATTGTGAAGTTGCATACTGACCCAGTTGTAAGGATTTTTGTTTTGTTCATGTTTAGTCACAATCCATACCAAAGGCTGTGTTCTTTGATCTTCATCAGTACATGTTTTAAATCCTCTTCACTTTCAGCAGGCAGAGTTGTGTCATCTGCATAACGCAGGTTGTTAATGAGTCTTCCTCCAATCCTGATGCTGCGTTCTTCCTCATAAAGTCCAGCTTCTCTGATTATTTGCTCAGCATAGAAATTGAAGAGAGATGGTGAAAGTATACAGCCCTGACGCACACCTTTCTCAACTTTAAACCAGGCAGTGTTTCCTTGTTTTATTCAAACAATTGCCTCCTGGTTCATGTACAGATTCCTTATGAGTACAATTAGGTGGTCACAGAAACATTTAAAATCTACCGTTTTAGGGATTTTCAAGTACACAATAGATTACTAGTGACTATAATTATTATGCTGTACAATAGGTATCTTGAACTTATTTTTATAAATGAAATTTTATACCCTTTGGCCAACATCTCTCCTTTTACCTTTTACTCCTTATCTGCAACCCCAGCTCCTGGCAACAATGATTCTATTCTCTTCTATGAGTTCAATTTTTTAAGATTCTCCTTATAAGTGAGATCATGAAGTATTTGTCTTTCTGGCATGTTCCCTCCGGTTTTGTGCATGCTGTTGCAAATCACAGGATTTCTTCTTGTTGTTTTTTTAGGTGAAATAGTATTATATCATATATACCATATTTTATTTATTTATTCTTCTGTTGATAGACAGGTTGATTCCTTGTCGTGGCTATTGCGAATGGTGTGGTAATAAAAAATGGAGTGCAGATGGACCTTTGATATACTGATTTCATCTCCTTTGGATAAATAAATACCCTGATTAGGACTGTTGGCTAATATGATAATTGTACTTTTTATCTTTTGAGGATGCTCCATTCTGCTTTCCATAAAGACTGTGTTAATTTACATTTACATTAACAGTATTCCAAAGTTCCTTTTCTTCCCTCTCTATATTTTTTTCAGTACTAGGTGTGTTGAACCCAGGATCTTGCACATAATTTGCAAATGCTCTACTACTGAGCTGCCCTCAGCCTGGTTTTTATTTTATTTTGTTTTATTTGAGACAGGGTCTCGCTAAGTTACACAGGCTGGTTCTGGCCTCAAGCTTGTGATCCTCCTGCCTCAGCCTCCTCAGTCACTGCGATTACAGACATGTACCACCATGCCCAGCATCTTCTCTGTATTTTCTAAGGACAGACATCCTTTAGCACTATGTGGCCCACGGATAATACCACTATGACCATCATTTTTCTTCCAACATTACAGTCTTGCTTTGCATGAGGAAAAAGGAGTTCTCCTGTTACTAACAGCTGGAGTCTGTGCCATTGTTGTTGTTGTTGTTAGGTGCTGTTGAGTCGTGATCGACTCATAGCAACTCTCATAGGGTTTTCAAGGGCTGATTGTTTCGGGATTGCCTTGAGAGTGGATTTCCATGTCCTTCTCCCATTTTTGGGGTGCTGGGAATCAAACCCAGGACCTCAGAGACTGCAGAGCAGCGCTCTACCAACTGAGCTAAATCGACCCCTATTCATCTGTTGATGGACAGTTAGGCTGATTGATCACCTGGCAGGAGAGTTTGCCTCTTTCTTGGGATTGTTTTCCTTATGAAGACCATCCCCCCTCATTAGCCAGACATACTTCTAGTGGTTTCTCTGCCATGCCCACGTTTCTGCCCTCGAGGCTCACTGTGAGCTAACCCTCTGGCTGCTAGCGCTCCAAGATACTTCTCCAGTACCTGCATGCCTTTCATCCCTTGTGTCCCTCTCCATGGCCAGCTTTCTGGGCCAAGTCAGCATTACTTCTCCCCTGCACACCTGCAAGCTACCTTGCTCGCTGGGCCCTGGGTAATCTTCAGTCCCACGCCCGATGCCCTGCAAAAGCTTCTCATTGCCTGGGGAAGGAAATGCAGACTTCTGGCCTCCACCTGCAAGGCCTTTCTTCTGGCCACTGCCTCCCCCGAGCCTCCGAGCCTCTCACTCACTTCTCTAGCCTCGTGCCACCTTGTGGCTTCTCACGCCCTGTGTCCGGCCCTTCCCTCCCCTGGAACACACCTACCCAGGCCTTGCAGGCTGACCACCCTCTTCTTCCTCGCTCATCTAAGCTACGGCCTCCAGAGATTTTCTCCTTGACCACAGCCGGAGTGGCCTCCCCATGCTATTCTCTGCCTCCCCTCCTCACTCACGGCTGTGCCCTTTGCATCGCAGTCTCTCCGCACTCATTTGTTCACGTGTTTGTCTGTTGTGTCTCCCGCCATTGCACAAGGCCGTGAAGGTTCTCCTGTGCCCACCGGGCGCACTGTGTCTGTCTTTGCTGGGCGGGCAGAGGGTCTCAGCTTGTACTGCTCCCGTGGGGGCGTGGAAAGCGCGATGCGGCCGGAATTGAGGACCAATGCTGGTGCCTGTTAGGCGGGCAGTGTCTTCATATGCTCTGGGTCAGCCACTAATGGGGTGCCTTCTGGCTCAGCTCCTGAACAAGAAAGACAAGAGCAAATATCGCAAAACTGACGTGGTGAGTGAACCCTCAGGATGTACAGGGCATGTGCCCTTTGTTGGTTTAGCTCAGTTGGTAGAGTGCTACTCTTCAGGCTCTCAGGTCCCAGGTTTGATTCCCGGAACTGCAAAAATGGGAGAAGGACGTGGCAATCCACTCTCGAGGCAATCCCAAAACAGTCAGCCATTGAAAACCCTATGAGGGTCGCTATGAGTCGGATACCACCCACTAACAACAACAATGGCATAGGCTCCACCTGTTCGTAACAGAACAAGACTGTAATTGTTGGGAGAAAAGCGATGGCCATAGTGGTATTATCTGTGGGTCACATAGTGCTAAAGGACATCTGTCCCCAGAAAATACAGAGAAGATTCTGGGCACAGTGACATACGCCTGTAATCTCAATGGCTGAGGAGGCTGAGGCAGGAGGATTGCAAGTTTGAGGCAAGAACCAGCCTGTGTAAATTATCGAAACCCAGTCTCAAAAATAAAATAAAACAAAACAAAATAAAATAAAAACCAGGCTGGGGGCAGCTCAGCAGTAGAGCACTTGCAAAGGCAAAGGAACAGCAGATGTTTACTGAAGGCTGTGTGCACTCCCTTTGGCTGTGTAATGCACAGCCACAGAATGGCAGGAGCAAACGGCTCCCACATCTGAAAGTTGGCTAGCTTCGCCTCACTCGTTGGGGTTTGGCTAGGTCGGGCTCTGGGCTGCAGGCAGGATCTGGGGCAGCTCAGTGTGATTCCTGCCCTTGGACTCCCTGCTTCCTTGAGCTGAGGCAGGCTCACGGGAGAGAGGGTGGTGCCAGGTGTGCAGGTGCATTTCATACCTCTGCTAGCTTCTCATTGGTCAGAGCGAGTGTGAGGCAAATTCAAAGTCAAGGTCTGGGAAGGCTCCTCCACACTCCCTGACTGTGGTAGGTATAAAACCCAAAGGAGGGAATGGAGAAATGAGACCAATATTTCAGACCTTGTCAAGTATGCCATTTAACCCTCTAACAACCGTACCAGGGTTATTACCAACATACTACATTGTGATAATGTATTACATTATTACATAGTGTACTATGTACCATAAATATGAGTATATATTATACTTAGCATATTAGTATGTAGTTTTATAAGTATTATAGTACTACTATATATTATACATCCTATATACTATACTGTATACTATAAATAAGTTATATAACTACATATCATGCTTGTTGTTATTGTTAGGTGCTGTCAAGTTGCGTATGATTCATAGTGACCCTATGTATGACAGAACAAAACACTCCCCGACACTGTGCCATGACCAATACTATGTTGGTGCTTCTCTGCTATTCATAGGGTTTTCAGTAGCTGATTGTTTTGGGATTGTTTCAGGAGTGGACTGCCAGCTCCTTCTCCCATTTTTGTGGTGCTGAGGATCAAACCCAGGGTCTCAGAGTACACAGCAGAGCATTCTACCAACTGAACTAAACCCCAGCCCCGTTGCTGTAGTATTGTTGTTAGGTACCATCAAGTCGGGTCTGACTTACCCTCATAGGGTCTTCAATGACTGAATGTTTTAGTATTGTTTTGGGAGTAGATTGCCAGATTCTTCTCCCATTTTTGCAGTGCTGGGGGTTGAACCTCGGTCCTCAGAGAGTGCAGGGCAGCACTCTACCAACTGGGCTAAACCCCAGTCCCATATCATGCTATAAGTATATATTGTTGTTGTTGTTAGGTGCTGTTGAGTTGGTATCCGACTTGTAGCAACCCTACATACAACAGGGAAACACTATTGTCAGTGCTTTTCTGCTGTTCATAGGGTTTTCAATGGTGGATTGATTTTTGGGAGTGGGTTTCCGAGTCCTTCTCCCATAAGTATATATTATATACTATGTATCTTCTGATATTACTGATATATATTATAAAATTATTACACTATTATCCTACAAGATCTTAATTTTCTCCTCTTGTTTTTTTTTTTTTTTTTTTTGCAAAGACACTAAGAATAAAGAGATGACAAGACTTGCCCAGGGTTGGACAATTAGAAGCAGAGGCTGAGTCTGCCCCAGGGTGTCCGGCTGTACAGTTGAATTCCTGCCCCACACCACCTCCTATCATTCTGATAAAAGCAGCAAAGTGCCCCATACTGGGACATAGGAAAGTTTGGATGCTGGTGTCTGTCCATCTCAAATTCAGGTTCTGTACTCTACCTACTTCCTGGGCATCCCCAGGCATCCCTTGGTCTGGTCTTTGGATAAAGCTCTCTTTCCCTCTCATGAACACTATACAACCTGGGCTTTGTCCCTAGGATCTCTAATACCTTTGGGAATCAGGGCCTGCTAGTGATTTACCCAACAGATAACATAGGCTGATGCTAGTTTACAGGGGCAATCTGACAATTGATTTATAAAAAATCCTGTGTTTATTTTTACATGTTCAAATTTCAGTCACCTTCAAAGTACTCTGTTTGATGTAATTCACCTGTGGAGACTTTTTTCCACTGCTCAAATCAGATTTTGAACCCATTAGTTTTGCTGCCTTTTAGTGCTTCTGCTGTGTTTTGTTTCACTTGCTCCACATCAGCAAAATGTTTCCCTTTGAGGACTTTTTTCATCTGGGGAAACAAAAAGAAAGTTATATGGGGTCCTATCTGGTGACTGAGGTGATGGGATATAAGGGTTACACTATTTGTGGTCAAACACTGGTGAGCACTCAGCATGGTGTGGGCAGGTACGTTGTCATGGTGGAAGAATGGGTCACGTGTTTGCCACGACTCAGGGCATGTCATCAGCAGATCATGACACAACCTTCTCACAATTTCCAGCTAGTAAAAACTTTGATGGACCCAGTGGAACAAATTCCGAATGCACAATCCCTTTCACATCAAAGAAACAGATGACCATTGTTTTCATAGTCATTTCCACTGTTTTTGAGGGAGTCTTCTCTTGTATATTGTACTATATACTATGCTGTATATTATAAATGTGCCATGTAAGTATTTATTGTACTCAATATATAGGTATATATAGCCTGCAGCTGTAGCCCTGTGTCATGGATCCCGTCAGATCTCGGAAGCTAAGCAGGGTCAGGCCTGGTTAGTACTTGGATGGGAGACCGCCTGGGAACACCAGATAGGCTTGGGAGAAGGACTTGGCAACCCCCTCCCAAAAATCAATCTGCGATTGAAAACCCTATGAATAGCAGAGAAGCACTAACAATAGTGTTTAACCTATTGTATGTAGGGTCGCTATGAGTCGGATACTGACTTAATGGCACCTAAGAACAACAACAGGTATATGTAAGTATATAGTGCTATGTACTATAAGTATATTCGTAAGTGGGCTGGGGTTTAACTCAGTTGGTAGAGTGCAATTCTGTCCTCTCTGAGGCCCTTAGTTCGATCCTTAGCAAGCAAAAATGGGAGAAGGACTTGGCAGCCTGCTCCCAAAACAAGCCCCAAACAATCAAATATGGAAAAGCCTATGAGGGTTGCTATGAGTCAGACCCAACTTGACAGCACCGAACAACAACAACAACATTTATAAATATATATAATATGTAAGTATAGTATAGATAAGTATTACATACACTCTATATACTGTGCTATATATTATAAATATGTAGCATTTTCAAGACCTTGCATTTTTGAGATCTCAAATCCGAAGGCTTGACCAATGTGGAGATTTTAGGTACCAGGCAGGCTCATGGACAAGGAACTAGGAAACAAGCATTGGAGCATCTTTAAATCCCTCAGATGGGAAGCTCACTGAGAGAGTTGAGACTTCTGTAGCCCTTAGCTCCTATGGATATTGAGGGAGAGGTGAGGGAGGAGAGAGTAAGCAGGAAGCCTCAAGATCTACTCTGCGGGCCACACACGTAGATATCCATTTATGTAAAGGTGTTCTGTGCCACGCAGTGGGCAGAGCTGCCACTGAAAATCTGCTCCAATTATGCTGGAACATTTCAGCTCCATCATTTGGCATGTTCTGTAGACAGAGGTCTTTCAGCACAAGATGGGCTAGTGGGAAAGGCATCTGTCTTGAGGGCTTAATGTCGTGGCCTGTTCTCTCTCTCTCTCTCTCTCTCTCTCTCTCTCTCTCTCTCTGTGTGTGTGTGTATTTGTGTTTATAGAAAATTCAGCACTTAATTGTATGCTTGCCCTGCTCACCACTAATTTCCAAAAGAGACATTCCAGAACCTTGGTTAGGTTCACTCATATCTCATAAAAGCCATGACTTGACTGTGGACACCCAGAATTAATCCTGTGTGGAGACAGGGGTGGCAGCTACCTGGAAGAGTCAGAGAGTCCAGAAGGCCCCATGTGCTGAGAATTGTTGGTCATCTCCCGAACACTCATTCTTTTACTGCTCCCTAAAGGGACCCCAGTTTTTTCAGAGTGTGGTTTAGGTGTCTCCATCTGTACTCCCAGCCTGCAGCTGTACCACTGTGGTGCCTAATCCTGTCAGATCTTGGAAGCTAAGTAGGGTCAGGCCTGGTTAGTACTTGAATGGGAGACCGCCTGGGAACACCAGGTGCTGTGGGCTTTGGAGAAGGACCCAGCAACCCACTCCCCCCCAAAATAATCTGTCATTGAAAACCCTATAATAGGAGAGAAGCACTGATAATAGTGTTTCGCCTGTTGTATGTAGGGTGGCTATGGGTTGGACACAGACTTGATGGCACCTAACAATGACACTATTCCCAGACTCAAAGTAGATTGGTTGAAGGCAGTTAGCCTAGTTCTCATTACAGTAAATCCAGGAATGGAAATGTGGTGTGAATGGATCCAATAAGAAGAAGCCTAGGAGTGTTTTGAAGGTTATGGGGGAAGAAAAACTCTCTTCCCCTTGATATATGAATAGGAAGATGGACTCTGTTAGTTCTCTCATAACTATGAGAGGTGGGGCCACTTAGGATGGAAGCTGACACTGGGAAGGCCCAAAAAGAGATGGATGCAAATGGTTGCGGAATGACATTATTCAGCTTCTGGATCAGACCTTACCTGAAGCTTGATCTATGACCAAAATCTTTAGTTTCCTTTAAAGGGTAAGCCTGAGTTGGGTTTTCTTTTACTTGGAATGAAAGTAATACACCCCCACCCTGGCCAAAACATTGTTCTTTGCTGTTCTGCTCTTGTGTTAGTAATATCCACTGATAGAATTATGGCTGTGGGACAAATCATGATGTTCAAAGACCTTGGGAAGCACTTGAAATCCTTACCCTGGAATTTGTCCCAGAAGAATAAGCTTTGCCCACCTGTTTATGCATAATCTAGCAACTGAGTGGGCTGGGATTTAGTTCAGTTGGTAGGGCGCCGCTCTGCAGTCTCTGAGGTCCCGGGTTCGATTCTCAGCACCACAAAAATGGGAGAAGGACCTGGCAATCCACTCCCAAGGCAATCCCGAAACAGTCAGCCATTAAAAGCCCTGTGAGGGTCGCTATGAGTCGGACACGACCCAATGGCACCTAACAACAGCAACAAGCAACTGAGTACTGCATTCTTTAAAGTGCTTGATTCTCTTTTTACATCGTGATGCGTTTCAGGTAGAAGGGGTGGTTATCTGTGCCACAGCCTGCTGGTAGGTCAAGGCCATAAGAATGGCCATTGGCCATCAGTTAGAGCACCATGGGGTCTGGGGTGGCCTTGTGCTTTTTTTTTTTTTTTTTTTTTTTTTTTTTTTTTTTTTTTTTTTTTTTTTTTTTTTTTTTTTGCCATACTGGGGGTTGAACCCAGGGCCTCGTGCTTGTGTGCTCTGCAAGTGCTGGACCACTGAGCTGCACCCCTAGCCCATTTTTTTTTTACTTTTTTTTTTTGAGACAGGGTCTCACTAAAGTATGCAGACTGCCTCTGGTCTCGAACTTGCGATCCTCCTGTGTCCGCCTCCCAAGCTGCTGGGATTACAGGTATGCACCACTGCACCCGGCCTGGTGGTAGCCTTTGAAGGAGCAGCTTCAGGGCAGTGATGAGGCTGGCAGCCTGGCTAGAGTGGGAGGAGAGAGGCTGGGTAGTTGGAGTTTAGTTAGTGTCGTAGAAAGTCAACTCTGAAGGAGAATAAAGAAACATGGAGGTAGCTGGAGGGAAAGTGGGGTCAAAGTAGTTAAAAAGTCTTTTTTTTTAAGGGAGAGGAAAGAGCAGCATGTTTGTAAGGTGAGGGGAGAGAATCTAGCAGAGAGGGGGCAATGAAGTATGCAGAGCCAGGGGGGTTAATTGCTGGAGAAATGGATGGAAGCTAGAGGTGCAGGATGTAGAACCTAAGGGTGTTGGAGAAAGCTGGACTCGAACCCGTGACCCTTTGTGTTGTGTGTTGTACAACTGGGTGCCCCAACACTGCACCCTGCAAAGAACAGAGGCCGGGGAACAGAGCATCACGCTCAGGAGTGGTGAAACAAGCAGGTTTATTTACAGGGAAAGGGAAAGGGTAGGTGGATGGGGCAGGAGAGGGTGAAAGGGGAGGAAGGCGCTCAGCTACTATCCCAGCTGTTGGGGCAGGGACTGCCAGGTGTTGTTGCTCGTCTGGTCTTGGAGTCTTTGCCACTTCAGAGGCCCTGAGTTTGACTCTTGGAAGCTTGCCTCTCGAAGCACTTGATCCGTCGTTGGTGGATTGGAGAGGAGGAGGAGAAGATCTGGAGGACATAGGCAGGCAGGCAGAGGTGGGGATGGAGGGAGGCCAGATAAAGGAAGAAGGCAGGCAAGGGTAGGCTGAAGGCTAGGGGGATCAGGCAAGTGCAGGCTTCTGGTCCTTATGGGGCCAGAGGACTGAGTGAGCTCTCCTTAGGTGGTGTTCCCGTAAAAGCTCTGAGCTATCCCTAGACAGAGTTCAGAATAAGCTGTTGGGCTCTGGGGTCAGGCGCTTTTATCCCCTTAAGCCAACTGTCATCCAACTGTCAAGAAATGACAGCTGGCCAGTGAGGGAAGGGCTCGTGGGTGGCACGAGGACAAGGGCTTAACCAATGAAGAGGCAGATGGGGTTCAGCCAATCAGGCCTCGAGGAAGCCTGAGTTGGCCAGTGCCATCTTGGCTCACTCGATAGGAAGGGGGAAGAGTGAGATACCTGGATGTGGGGAAGGGTCAGTTGCCTTGGAGGACAGAGTCCAGTCCTCCAAGAAGGCTAGGCAGGCCCCAGGGACGCCGCCATGTTTGGGTACTCTCTATTCCCCTGAGAAATCTGCAACATAAGGGGAAAGGCTGGCCTTGGCAAAGAGCCCATGCTGTGACAGAAGGCAGGGAATGACCGATGCAGGGAGAGTAGAATCAGCAGAGGGGTGGATGTGGCAGTCCTCTTCTGACTGTCTTGTTTTCTGCAGTGGATGAGGTGGAGGAATGCAGAGAAGGTAGAGAAGGTAGAGAATGGAGAGAGCCCAGCCCTGTGGTGGGAGGGAGAGTACCTGATTGGGGAACGGCTGGACTGCTTACCCCAGGTGGATCAACATGGGGGTTTCCCGCCATGCTCAGTGTCCAGGAACTGGTGCAGTGAGGGAAAGATGGGCTTAACCAGGACTGTTTATTTGCTAGGCAGGAGTGAGGAAGGGGTATGAGGGTTGAGGGGTATGAAAGGGAGTGAGGGACGGTGGATTAACCAGGCAAGGAGGGGAGGCTGGGCCAATGATTAGAAGCCTCGACTTTTTTTTTTTTTAGTCATTATTTTAATCATTGTACAACTTAATGGGTTTGGTTATGACATTTCCACACATGCATATCATTGTACCTGCTTACGTTCACCTCCCCTATTATCCTGTCATAGTCCCCTTCTTCCCCACCAATGATCTCCCTTCTACTTGCATGTCATGTGTGTATGTGTGTGTGTAGCTCCAGACTTTGCTTTAAGGAAAAAACGTGGTATTTCCCTAACTTTCTCCCATTTTCTTTTCTTATTGCCCCTCCTCCTTCTATTTAGTCCCTTTTCTCTTCCTCCATAGGCCCCCTTCTACTTTTATGACCTATATATTTTAATATTGAATATATGCGGAAATCGAAAATGATGGTCTCTAGTTCCATCCATTTTCCAGAAAATGCCATAATTTTGTCCTTCTTCATGACTGAATAACACTCCATGGTGTGCATATGCCACGTTTTCCTTGTCCACTCACAGGTTGATGTATACCTAGGTTGAGTCCATTATCTTGGCTCAACATGGACGAGCAGGTATCTCTGGTATGTTGACTTACATTCCATCAGATATATACCCAGGAGTGGGATAGCCAGGCCATATGGTAGTTTTATTTTTAGTTTTTTGAGGTACCTCCATACTGATTTCCATAGTGGCTGCACCAACCTGAATTCCTACCAGCAATGTATAAGGGTCCCTTTCTACCCACAACCTTGCCGGCATTTGTTGATGCTTGCTTTGCTGATGGTAGCCATTCTGTCTAGGGCGAGATGGTATCTCCATGTGGTTTTGGTTTGCATTTCCCTGATAGCTAAGGATGTTGAACATTTTTTCATGTGATTGTTGGCCATCTGTATTTCTTCTTTTGAGGTCTCTGTCCAGTTCTTTTGCCCATTGTTTGATTGGATACTTTGCTTTTGGGTGTTTAATTTGTTGAGTTCTTTATATATGCTAGACATTAATCCTCTGTCTGATGTATAACTGGCAAAGATTTTCTCCCATTCTGTAGGTGTTTCTTCACTCCGATAGTTGTGTCCTTTGCTGTGCAAAAGCTTTATAATTTCATGCCATCTCATTTGACAATTCTTGCTATTGTTTCCAGTGCCACTGGGGTCCTATTCAGAAAGTCCTTGTCTACGCCTAGGTCTCGAAGTGTTTACTTTATGTTTTCCACTAACAGTTTCAAAGTTTCAGGTCTTACATTAAGGTATTTTAATCCATTTTAAACTGATTTTTTTGTACAGAGTAAAAGAGAGGGATCTAGTTTCCATCTTGTACATGAGGATATCCAGTTCTCCTATCATTTGTTGAAGAGGCTGTCTTTTCTCCAACTTATATTTTTGGCATCTTTGTTGAACTTCTGGGTTTACTTCTGGATGCCCTATTTTATTCCATTGGTCTACATGTCTGTTTTTGTGCCAATACCAATGCTGTTTTTGTTACTATGGCTCTGTAGTATAATTTGGTATCAGGTATGGTGATGCCCCCTGAATTTCCCTTTCTGTTCAAAATTGCTTTAGTGATTTAGGTTCTTTTGTGCTTCCATGTGAATTTTAGGATTGCCTTTTCTATTTCTTTGAAGAATGTCATTGGGATTTGGATGGAGATTGCATTTAATCTGTAGCTTGTTTTTGGTAACATAGCCATTTTCACAATATTAGTTCTTCCAAGCCACGAGTGTGGGTGATCTTTCCATCTTCTAGTTTCTTCCTTTCTTCAGTGTTTTACAGCTTTCATCGTAGAAGTCTCCTGATGGGTTTTGAAGATTGTTAGAGTTGGCTTCCTAAGGGGCCTCCATTGGGAAGTGGGTGGTCTGTGGGTAGCACTGCTGGGGCTGCCAGAATAAAATACCATCTACTGGGTGACTCAAGCAACACCCATTCGTTTCTTGGCTGGGAAACCCAAAGTCAAGGTGTCAGCAGGGTAGGTTTCATTCTGAGGCCTCTTCTCTTGGCTCATAGGTTGCTGCCATCTTGCTGTGTGCTCAGGTATCTCGTGTGTGTGTGTGTGTGTGTGTGTGTGTGTGTGTGTGTGTGTGTGTGTGTATGACAGAAAGGGAGAGAGGGTCAGAGACACAGAGACCTCTCCAATCTCTGTGCACACACACATACACATGCACACATATACACTCAATGGCACTAATGTCATTATGGGGCCCCCACTGTCATGATCTCATCTAACACTGCTACCCTTCCAAATCCCCATTTCCATCACACTGGGGATGAAGATTTCAGTTCAGGACTTTTAGGGGGGACACAAACATTCAGTCCATAACATGCAGTTACTGCCAATGACAGGGTCTAAACGTCAGGGCAAGGGTGTGAGATGAAGAAGAAGGAAACTGGAGCTGAACTGAGAGGACAAGGTGTCAGGAGAATTGTTTTTCCAGAATGGAAGGCCCCAAGGGTAGCACTGTTTTTTGGGCAGAGAGACTGTGAGGCGGGCACTAAAATCTCCAAGCACGTGCGTGAGTGCATGATCCTGTCATCTCTAAGGGCGAGAGGCTGGTGTGGTTAAGTGGCTGGACTTGCATGCCAACTCCTTGAGTTTGAGTCTTTTTCAGAATTAATTCATTTGACAAAATCATACATACTCATTATGGACGGCATGATGTTTTGAAATATTTATGCATTGTGGAATGGCAAAATTGAGCTAATTCACAAGTGTATTACCTCATATGCTTATTTTTTTGTGATGGGAGCACTTAAAATCCACCCTCTTAGTGATTTTCAAGAATACAATACATTGTGATTAACTATAATCACCATGTGGTACAATGGGTCTTTTGAACTTATTGCTCTTCACTGAAACTTGGTGCCCTTTGACCAACATCTCACCCCCTCCTACTGCCCAGCCTCTGGTAACCACTATTCTGCTCTCTGCTTCTGTGAGTTTGTCTGTTTCAGTTTCCACAACTCAATGAGATCACCAGCATTTGTCCATCTGTGCATGGCTCATTTCCCTTAACATCACGTCCTCTGGTTCATCCATGTTGTTGCAAATGACAGGATTTCCTTCTTGTTTACAGCTGCATGGTATTCCACTGTGTGCAGGTACCACGTTTTCTTTGCTCAGTTATGTTTCCATGGATACTTAGATTGTTTCCCTATTATGGCTACTGTGGCTAGTGCTACGAGGACCATGGGACTATAAGCGTCGCTTGAGCATGCCTTGAGTTTGAATCTCATCCATCTAATCTTGGGCCGATGACATCATCTCTGTGTGCCTCCATTTCCTCAGGTGTGAATGAGGATGATAATTACATCTACTCCATAGGATTTTGAGAGAGTTACATCAATTAATGACTGCAAAGTGCTTGAAGCATTCTGCCAGTGTCACTGTATGGTGACAGGAGTTCCTCTGGTTGGGGGTGGGGTGGAATTGGGGGGTCTAGTCTACAGAGTCAAAGTCCAACATCCTTTTCATGGAAGCAGGGGTGATAAAAACCTGAGGGTGGCCAGTGGCACAGGGGAGTCTGGGGGGTGAGGAGCCGCCCTCGGGCAGGCAATAGAGGCCATGGAGTCCTTGGGAGAGGCCTGGGTTTTGGTTAGGGCCAAGAAGGTAAAGGGCAGACCTGGAGAAGGAGCTGAGGACAGGGCACTGGGCTGAGTGCGGGCAGTGGAGGCCAGGCCCCCGGAGAGGCTGCAAGGCCAGGAGGGAAATGAGCTGGACTCATGGCAGAGGTGGCCCCATGAGAGCCCAGGTGCTGGGGTGAGCTGGGAGCCAGAGGCTGGGGCTGGTGGCAGTCGCCTGCTGGAACTGCTCTGGAAGGTTTCTTAGACTGGTGTGGAGATAGTGAGTTGCTGGGAGTGGGGGGCTCCTGGTAGGGGGGATCCCTTGCCAAGAATGGTGGAGCCTGTGGAACCCTGGTCCAGAAAACATGGTCCCGCTGAGCCATGGTGTGGGGAGTTAAGTTTGCCCTTGGAGCTGGGGTGGGAGGTCCCCACAGAACGTGAAGGGATGGACAGCTGAGACGGGCAGATTGATGGGGCTTGTGTTGTGGAAGTCCTTGTGTGCAATGGAAAGAAGGCAAGCCTTCAGCCAGAGAGTCAGAGCTGTGCTTTATGAAGATCACCCAGGAGGAGGACAGATGATGGATGCTGAACAGGGACAAACTGGAGGCAAAGGGACCAGCAAAGGGGCTGTTGTAACAGACAAGGCAGAAGAGGCTGAGGCCTAGAAGTTAGTAGGTAGAGGTGACAGGAGGATGGAAGGGGGGGGCCAGATTTGAGGGAAATTTCAGAAGGACAATGTATTTCATGGAGACATTCGGAAATCTCTGAGCAAACCGGACTCGGGAGGCTCATAGGAACCTAAAGATGCTGATTGTTGTTGTTGAGAGGAGACAAAAAAATGGATGAGGAAAGTAGAAACCAAGTGCATGGTGAGGCCTCATCTCCAAGTAGTTACCACTTTTAATGATTTTCCTGAGTTTCCCAGTGCCTCAGTTTCCCTAACTATCCCCCGA
This sequence comes from Pedetes capensis, assembly GCA_007922755.1. NCBI lineage: Eukaryota > Metazoa > Chordata > Mammalia > Rodentia > Pedetidae > Pedetes > Pedetes capensis. The sequence continues at coordinate 34,037 of VMDO01002355.1, forward strand.
ACACCAGAAGGATACACCAAGCTTTCCCTGGACTTTAGCAGGGGGGCGGGAGCGGGTGGGATATTGCCACGCATCTGAGCACTTTCGTCAAATAAGTGCTGTGTTTGCACAGTGGAGTCGCATCAAAGTGCCTCCATGTCCCTGGTCTCACTTAATGCTCGTGAGTCTGCCAGTCAACAGGCAGCTGGTGATGGCCGGGAAGATGCTGATGAAGGATTGCATTTATAACTCGCTGTATTTGGCATCTGTCAGCCATCTATCTTACTTGCTCCCTGCGACAGTCCTCTGAGGCTCACAGGATTACTATGTCCTATTTATTTATTTATTTATTTGCAGTACTTAGGCGTTGAACTCAGGGCCTCACACATACTTGCTAAGTGCTTTATCACTGAGCTATACCCCTAGCCCACCTACAGCTGTAGCCCTGTGGCATCTGATCCCATCAGATCTTGGAAGCTAAGCAGGGTCGGGCCTGGTTAGTATTTGGATGGGAGACCGCCTGGGAACTCCAGGTGCTGTAGGCTTGGGAGAAGGACCTGGAAACCCACTCCCAAAAATCAATCCATCATTGAAAACCCTATGAATAGCAGAGAAGCACTGACAATAGTGTTTCCCCTGTTGTATGCATGGTCGCTATGAGTAGGATACCTACTCAATGGCACCTAACAACAACAACATACCCCAGGCCCATTTTTCTTTTCTTTTTTTCTTTTCTCTTCTTTCTTTCCTTCCTTCCTTCCTTTCTTTATTTCTTTTTTTGCAATAGTGATGGTTGAACCCAGGGCCTTGCGCATGCATGCTTTGCAAGTGCTGTCCCACTGAGCTGCACCCCCAGCCCATTATGTTTTTTTTACTTTTTGAGACAGGGTCTCACTAAATTATGCAGACTTCCTCTGGTCTCAAACTTGTGATCCTCCTGCCTCTGCCTCCCAACTTGCTGGGATTACAGGTGTGCGCCACGGCACCTGGCTCCATTTTTTATTTTCAAATCAGGGTCTCACTAGGTTACACAGGCTGCCTCTGGCCTTGAACTTGCGGTACTCCTGCTTCAGCATCTCGAGTTGCTGGGATTACAGGTATGTGCCACTGCACCCAGCACCATGTCCATTTTGAACATGAGGAAACAGAAGCTTGGAAAGATGGAACAAATTTCCCAAATTTAAACACTTAGTAATGTCCTGGAGCAGGGTTTGGAACTCAGGCAACTAATTGATATCCAAAATCAATGACCTGTATCTATTGCCTATGAAAGGTGAGGAGTGCCATAGCTCTTGATGAAGAGAAGGCAGGTGGCATCCAATCTACTGACTATTTTGTAAATAAAGTTTTATTGGAAACTAGCCACACCCATTCACTTAAGTGTTACCTAAGGCAGAGCTGAGTAGTTGCCACAGTGATTGCAAGTTTAGCAATGCCTCAAATACTTACCATCTGTCACCATCTGGCCCTTTGCCAAATCCTGCTCATTCTATTTTTTGTTTGCTTTTTCTACTTCCTGCCTTTTCCCCCTGTTTATCCTAGCCCTATGACAATATATAAAATATGAAAGCACAGGAAGATTCTTCATAATGTAGCATTCTGTTTTCATAGATATTTTACTGATGCCAAGTTAAGAGAGAAAGAACTGGTAGTGGAGAATTGGGTGAGACTTCTGATGAGGTGTTGCTAAAGTCATGACAGGGAAAATAAGTGACACGCAGTTCTCATAAACTACTTATTACCCAGCCACTCTCTTCCAGGCACTGTTATAAATGTTGGGGTTTTTCTCCATCTGTGAAGTGAATGGCAAGAGCTAGGCTAACGTCCCTTTCATTTCAAACACATTCCAAGCCACCTTTCTGAGAAACACCCTGTCTCTAAACAGAGGTAATGTGTACACAAGTGTCGTAACCAAATGTGCCTCCTTTCTAGATATCAGCTTCACAAAGCGGCTCACATGACAAATACACAGGCACTAGGTCTTAGGAAATCTGTGTTGGCTCTTCGAGCCCCAGTGAGGGGATGGAAGGAACCCTACGTTCTCTCCTGACATGTTTGACAGAAACAAACCCAGTGCAAGGTGGCCAGCAACAGCTGCGTATTGTGTGTAGCCTGTGTGTGTGTGTGTGTGTGTGTGTGTGTGTGTGTGTGTGTGTGTAGATGAAGTGCAGTGTCGCCTCCTGGCCACTAGAGGACAGCATACTGTTTCAGGAGAGGAAGACTCCTGAGGGGGTCTCTCTACCCTAGAGGAAGTTTGCTCCTTTTCCCTTTACTTGATCCTGCTGGTACCCTCTGTGTAGTTGCTTCCTGAGAGCAAAAGCATCAAAGTTATCTATAGCACAGTCATTCAGTGCTGAATTGCTCAGGAATTCATCTCCAGCCTGCTCCATTATGAGGTTGTTGTTGTTGTTAGGTGCTGTCGAGTAGAGTCCGACTCATAGCGACCCTCATAGGGTTTTCAATGGCTGACTGTTTCGGGACTGCCTTGGGAGCAGGTTGCCACGTCCTTCTCCCATTTTGCGGTGCTGGGAATCGAACTCGGGACCTCAGAGACTGCAGAGCAGCGCTCTACCAACTGAGCTAAATCCCAGCCCATTATGAAGTTAAGAAGGTCTTTATGATGAGCACAAACCAGCTGTTTACGATTTGTACCTGCATGTCCTTCTGGAAAACACAGAGGTTTGTCCCCTTTCTGTTTCATGGTCACTTCCAAGAACAGCCCCCTACCCTTTGGAGAAGATACAATGATCACATTTGTCAATCACTTAGGTAATCATTGTGAGTGTTTTTCAGCGTTAACTTGTTTGATTCTCAAAGTCACCTAACAGACAGGTGCTGTTATTAGCTTCATTTTACAGATGGGTGAATTGATGCACAAAATTTGCTGAGGATCATGTACCTATTAAATGGTTGGGCTGGGATTTGAACCTAGGCATCAAGCTCCAGAGCTCATGCTTTGAACTAGCATGCTCTGCACTGCTGTGTCCCAAGAGAAGGGCCATATAAACAATGACATAGTTTTTAAAACATCTTAACCTATTTTTTCATTGTATGTACATAACAGAACATTTGGAAAATCAGAAAAGAAGAAAAGACTTACTCACAATCTTAACCACACCACCACAATTACAGTAAGCATTCTAGGGTTTTTGCTTTCATTTTTATGGGCACATGTGTGTCTTTTCAAATCTCTGTGCATGCAATTTGTATCTTACTTTTCCACTTAAAATATAATGCCCTAGTGTTATTACATAATTTTCACAACCACTGTTTTAAATCTTGTCAGAATATGTGCATGTGGTGACATAATGCAAGTTCTAGGGAAACAGACAAGAATGTCCTAAGAAGGAAGAGATCAGTACAAACTGTCAAGGCAAGGATGCAAAGATCGGACGCCCATATGACTTCTGGACTGGAAGAATGACAGAAAAGTCCACTGCATGGAGATGCCATGTCAGTGGCACTGAGCTAGGAGGTGGTTGTTGGCAAGTTAGTGCTCATGGCATCTGTGGGACTAAAAATAGCACTGTGGTGAACACTTACTGGGGAGAAGCAAGGGCTTATTTTATATGTTGATACTGTAGAGTCCTGGACTAAAGCTGCTGGAAGTTGGAACGTCTGAGTTTCCCTTCTAACTCCACTAACTGTGTGACCTTGGACATATCTGTTCACTTTTCTGGGTATCAATTTCCTTAACTATCTTATGGAAATAGTAAGAGTTCTCATGAAGGGTCATAGAAAAAATGACATATATGTTGTATCAGTTAGAGATGGTTTGGGCTGCAAGTAACAACAAACTTGGTTTACAATGGATCAACAATGAAAACTTCACAAGAAGTTTGGATATGAGGAGTCTAAGGCTAGGGCAAAGTCTCAACAATGTTATCAAGGGACCCAGACTTTTTTCTCCTTAAGGTGTTAGCTGTATCTATCTCTTCTTTTCTTTTTTCCTTTCCTTTTCTGTTTTTGCCACTTCCTTCCTTCCATCCATCCTTCCTTCCTTCCTTCTTCCCTTCCCTTTTCTTTTTTCTTTTTTCTTTCATTTATCTTTCTTTCTTTCTTTTCCTCTATTCCTTCCAGTCCCTTCCCTTCTTTTCCCTTCATTTCCCTTTTCTTTCTCTTTCCTTCTTTTTTCCCCTTCTCTTCCCCTCTCCTCCAGCTACTTGAGGGCTTTCTCTGGGAGTGTTAACGCCTTGTGGGGACACCTCAATCAGCTGGGGCTGTGAGTAGATGGGTAAATGCCTCAGCCTCCCCATGCTCCACAGGGCCTGGTCTGAGGCATGCTCTTTGTGGATTCTGAAGAAACCCTGGAAGGACTGAGTGCCAGTTGTCCAAAGCTATAAACCTTCTATTACTGGCCCTTCTGTCTGTGTCACATTTCTTTCTTTTGTTCTTCCCAGGATAACTTCTGTTGATATCTCCTAAAGTCCCACATATATGGATCTAACCTGTCACAGATTTTAAAAAAACTCCCTAAACAATAGAGTGGAATGACTATTTATGTAACATATACATTGCAATAGGCTTTATAAGTAGTGTAGAGATGATTTAAAACGTCTGGGTGAATGCATATAGGGTACAGGCAAACACTACACCATTTATATGGAGCCTTGAGCATTCATAGATTTTGATATCCAGAGGGTCCTACAATCAGTTCCTTTCAGATGTTGAGGGATGACTGTACTTGTGTGCTGTGGATGTCTGATTTCCATGATTTGTTGTTGTTAGTGCTGTTGAGTTTGGTCCAACTCATTGCAACCCTATGTACAACAGAATGAAACCCTTTCTGACACTGTGTCCAGCACTATGTCAGTGCTTCTCTGCTATTCATAGGATTTTTGATGGTCAATTGTTTTGTGATTGTTTTGGAAATGGGATTCCAGGTCCTTCTCCCATTTTTTGCAGTGCTAGGGATTGAACCCAAGCCCTCAGATACCAACTGAGCACCTTTGAGCTTTAGACTTTAGACATGATGCTGGAACCAGATAAGTTATTTGTTTGTTTTTGGTACTGGGAGGCTGAACACAGGGCCTTGCATATACTTCGCAGGCACTCTGCCACTGAGCTGCACTCCTAGCCCATTTTTTATTTTTTAAATTGAGACAGTCTTGATAAGTTATGCAGACTGCTTCTGGCCTTCAACCTGTGATCTTCCTGCCTCCACCTCCTGAGTCACTGGGATTATAAACTACAGGCATGCACCACCATGCCAGGGCCAGCTAAATCTTTTGAGACTATTGGACTAGAATGAATGTATTTTCCATGTGAAAAGGACATGAATTTTTGAGGGTAGAATGTTATGGACTGAATATTTGTGTCCTCTCTAAATTCACATTGAAACCCTAACACTCAATATGATGTTATTTTGAGGAAGGGCTTTTGGGAAGTGATTAGATTTAGGAGAAGTTATGAGGGTGGGGCCCCCAGTATGAGATTAGTGTCTTTATAAGATAGGAAGAGATACCAAAACACATTGCTTTCCCTCCCTCACCCTCTCTCTGTCTCTCCTCTCCTCTCCTCCTCTCCTTTTCTCCTCTCTCTCTCTCTCTCTTCCCCCCCCCCCAGCAGTTATCTGCAATAGGAACTGAATCTGTTGGCACCTTGACTTTGGATTTCACAGCCTCAAAAAACTGTGACAAACAAATTCCTATTGTGTAAACCCCTGAGTCTGTGGTATTTTTTTCTGGCATCCTAGGTTGATTGAGGGCTGGGATTTAGCTCAGCGGGTAGAGCACTGCGCTGCAGTCTCTGAGGCCCTGAGTTCAATTCCCAGCACCGCAAAAATGGGAGAAGGGCCTGGCAATCCACTCCCAAAGCAATCCCGAAGCACTCAGCCATTGAAAACCCTATGAGGGTCACTATAAGTCGGATACCGACTTGACGGCACCTAACAACAACAACAAGGTTGATTGAGACACTATATGAGTCATTGTGTGAAAATTAAGTTACATTCCTTCTGCTGAAGGTGAGGTCTATATCCCCCTGAACCCAAGCTGAGACTCACTGGTAACCAATAAGGTGCAGCAGAAGTGAGGTTGTGGGTGGTATTCTCAAATGTCCAGATTCTCTGACATTTCCTACAGAAAGTGAAACCCTAGCCTATGGGCTGTACTTAGTGACTTCTAACAAATGGAATCTTCCACGCATCTGTCAGTTTGCCATACTGTGAGGGCTTGCGTATCACTATGAGGTTAAAAGCTATTCCATGGGTATCTCAGATACCAGCACATCACCCATGGTGGACATGTTTCAGTTGAGCTTCCAGACTAAGACATACTAGGGAGTCAGACCTGGCAATCCACTCACAAAACAATTAGCCATTGAAAACCCTATGAATAGCAGAGAAACACTGTCAGATATAGTGCCAGAAAATGAGTCCCTTAGGTTGGAAGGCACTCAGAAGACTACTGGGGAAGAGTTGCTCCTCAAAGTAGAGTTTACCTTGGTGACAGAAATGGAGTAAGTCCCCAGGGACCTCCATTTGCTGATGTGGCATGACTCAAAATGAAGACAAACAACTATAAACATCCATTAATGATTGGAACATGGAATGTACATAGTATGAATCTAGGAAAACTAGAAATCATTAAAAGAGAACTGGAGTGCATAAACATTTACATGCTAGGCATCAGTGAGCTAAAATGGACTGGCATGGGCCATTTTGAGTCAGATAATCATGTGGTCTACTATGCTGGGAATGACAAATTAAAGAGAAATGGGGTAACATTCATCATCAAAAAAGACATCTCAAGATCTGTCCTGAAATACAATGCTGTCAGTGATAGAATAATATCCATATGGCTACAAGGAAGGACAGTTAATATGACTATTATTCAAACTTATGCACCCACCACTAAGGCCACAAATGAAGATAGGGAAGATTTTTTCCAGCTTCTGCAATCTGAAATAGATCAAACGTGCAATCAGGACATACTGATAATTACTAGTGACTGGAATGCAAAATTTGGAAACAAAGCATCTCAGTAGTTGGAAAATATGGCCTTGGTGACAGAAACGATGCTAGAGATTGCATGATAGAATTTTTTCAGCCCAATGACCTTTGCATAGCAAATAATTTTTTTTTTTTTTACCAACATAAACAGTGACTGCACGCATGGACTTCACCAAATGGAACATACAGGAAGCAAACTGACTACATTTGTGGAAAGAAACAATGGAAAAGCTCCATATCAAATGTCAGAACAAGACCAGGTGCTGATTGTGGATCAAACCATCAACTGCTCATATGCAAGTCCAAACTGAAACTGGAGAAAATTAGAATAAGTGTGTAAGAGCCCAGGTATGACCTTGAGTATATCCCACCTGAGTTCAGAGACCACCTCAAGAATAGGTTTAATGCATTACACACAAATGTTAGGAGACCAGATTGGTTGTGGCATGACATCAAAGATACCATTCATGAGGAAAGCAAAAGGTTATTAAAAAGGAAAAAAAGAAAAGACCAAATTGCATGTTAAAAGAGACTCTTAAACTTGCCCTTAAATGTCGAGTAGCTAAAGTAAAAGGAAGACATGATGAAGTTAAGGAACTAAATAGAAGATTGCGAAATGCAGCTTGAGAAGACAGAATCAAATATTTTAATGACATGTGCAAAAAGCTGCAGATAGAAAACCAAAAGGGAAGAACATGCTCTATTTTTCTCAAGCTTAAGGAATTGAATTGAAAAATTCAAGTCCCAAGTGACAAATAGTGAAAGATACTACAGGGAAAATATTAAATGATGCAGGAAACATTAAAAGAAGATGGAATATACAGAATCATTATACAGAAAAGAATTGGTGGATGAACAACCATTTCAAGAAGTTGCATATGGTAAGGAACCAACAGTATTGAAGGACAAAGTAGAAGCTACCTTGAAGGGATTGGCAAAACACGAGGCCCCAAGAATCGATGGAATACCAGTGCAGATGTTTCAACAAATACATGCAGCACTGGAGCTGCTACCTCTTTATGCCAAAAAATTTGGAAAACAACTACCTGGCCAACTGAGTGAAAGAGATCCATATTTGTGCCTATTCCAATGAAAGAGGATCCAACTGAATGTGGACATTACTAAATGAGAGCATTAATATCACACACAAGCAAAATTTTGCTAAAGATCATTCCAAAGCAACCGCACCATTATGTAGACAGGGAACTGCCAGAAAACCAAGTCAGATTTAGAAGAGGGCATGGAGCCAGGGACATTACTGCTGATATCAGATAGATATTAGCCAAAAGCAGAGAATACCAGAAAGATGTCTACCTATGTTTAATTGATTATGTGAAGGCATTTGACTGTGTGGATCACAATAAATTATGGATAACATTGCAAAGAATGGGAATACCAGAGCACTTAATTGTACTCATGAGGAGTTGTACTCATGGACTAGGAGGCAGTTGTTTGAACAGAACAAGGAAACATGGCTTGTTTTAAAGTCAAGAAAGGTGTGCTTCAGGGCTGTATCCTTTCACCATATCTCTTCAATTTATATGCTAAGCAAATAAGCTGAAAAGCTGGACTCTATAAAGAAGAACGTGGCATCAGGATTCGAGGAAGACTCATTAACACTTGCGTTATGCAGATGACACAACTCTGCTTGCTGAAAGTGAAGGAGATTTGAAACATTTACTGATGAAGATCAAAGAACATAGCTTTCAGTATGGATTACACCTCAACATCAACAAAACAAAAATTCTTACAACTGTGTCAGTATGCCACTTCACAATAAATGGAGAAAAGATTGAGGTTGTTCATGATTTTGCTTTACTTGGTTCCATAATCTACACCCGTGGAAGCAGCAGTCAAGAATTCAAAAGATGCATTGCTTTGGGAAAAGCTGTAGCAAAAGATCTCTTTAAAGTATTGAAAAGTAAAAATGTCACATTGAAGATGAAGTTGCTCCTGATGCATGCCATGGTATTTTCAGTTGCATCATATGGTTGTGAAAGCTGGACATTGAACAAGGGAGACAGGAGAAGAATTGATGTTTTTGAATTATGGTTCTAGAGACGAATATTGACTATACCATAGCCTGCCAAAAGAACCAAGAGATCTGTTCTAGAAGAAGTGCAACCCGAGTGCTCCTTGGAAGCAAGGATTGCTAGACTGCATCTTACATATTTTAGATATGTAGTCAGGAGGGACCAATCTCTGAAGGACATCATGTTTTAGAGAGTGGCAGGTCAACCAAAAAAACGAAACCCCCCATTAGATAGATTGACACAGTGTTTGCAACAATGGTCTTAAACATAAATGAGATCATGTGCCAGGCACAGAATCAGGAAATATTTTGTTCTGCTGTACATAGGATCTCTATGAGTTGGACCTGACTCAACAGCACCTGACAACAACAACAGCAACAACAAATGGATTTATATGAAAATGATGGGGTGTGACTTCAGAGGTGCTTTAATTTGGATCTTGAATGTGCCCCAAAGGCCTGCGTGTTAACAGCCTGGTCACCAGCCTATGGCACTGCTGGAGGGTGGTGCAACCTTTCAGAGGTGAGGCCTACAGGGTGGAACTTAAATCATTGGGAGTGTGCCCTTGAAGGGACCATGAGGAACCTGGTCCCTTCCTCTATTTTTCTTTACTTCCGAGTCCCCATGAAGTGAGCAGTTTCCTCTACAATTGCTCCTAACATGATGTTCTCCTCACCATGGGCCCCAAAGCAACAGGCCAACTTTCAAACTGTAAGCCAAAGTAAACCTTTCCTCTTTTTAAGTTGATTATCTCATGTAATTTGTCATAGTAACTGAAAACTGCCTAATACACCTAGCAAGCTAATTTAAGTAGTTTCTCATGTGTCCTTCCACCAAAAGGTCTGCATGTGTATACGATTCTTTCTTACTTAAATGGATGGTTTAATAATACTTTTACACACTAGGATTTCTTCACTTTCTAATTTACTGTGGCAGTCTTTTCACAGTAGTGTATGCAGGTCTATTTACTTCCTCTTACAGCTACATAGTGTGCTGTAGTTGGGAGAAAGTACACTTTATTTAGCCACTTTCCTATTAACAGACAGGTTGTGTACTTTTAATAATCCCTGAGGTCTGCTAATGCTTGAGCCTTAAGTACAGGAGGGTTAGTGGAGGATCTAAGCTCAGCAAATGTCCAAGACCTACAGGCAGGCAGGGGTGGAGCCCAAAACAGATGTCTGCTTTATTTGCTCTTTGGTTAGCACCTTTGGTGACTCATCCTTTGGAGCTCAGCTGAGGGCCCCTCTTGTCGGTTCTTAGGGCACCTGCTTCTCTCATCTTAGCTCTTAGCACATTTTCAATTTTCCCCCTGGTCAGCAAGATTGTTCAGATCCTGTCTGTTTCTTTCCCCAGACACTGGCACTGCTCTTGGCTGTGTCTCTGACATCTCACACATCGTCTTGTTTGATCAGAGGCTCTTAGGAACCATTTATCCAGTAAGGGAATCTTGGTAAATGGAAATGGTCAGACAAATGCCTGCTGGAGTTGAGGGACAGGTAAAGTGACTCCCCCATGACAGAGGAGCAGCAGCATATGAGAGCATGGGACCCTTCCTTGAAGTCAAAGGACTTGCCAGATTCTTTCCACTGAGCACTTCCCTCTTTCCTGCCTATCGTTTGTCCCTTGCTTTATGCTACCTTGGACCACTCAGTAACAACCAGCTGCAGCTTCCCATAGCTGGCTCGTCCTCTGTCTTCCTGCCTGGGGTTGAATAGGGAGTATCATTGAGACAATGAATTCAATGTACATCTTAGCAATAAGGCAACTAGTCATAGTCAAGTAAGAAAGCCAGGGCTTTTTGAGGTAGGCACATACATTGGGACCCTCAAGTCCCAATGTCCCAAAGTCAAGGACCCTCAAGTCAAGAGCACACCCTGGGAATCCAGAAACCCAACTCACTCATCATGGGACTTGGACAAGGTATTTAATAGGGAAAGATAACAGTAACCTTAACCACTGCTAGCATTTATTGAGCATGTATTTTGTGCCAGAGACTGCACTGGGTATCCACTGAGGCACTTCACTGGAGCTGGGGTTTAACTCAGTTGGTAGAACACTGCTCCACACTTCTGAGGACCCGGGTTTGATCCCCAGCATAGCAAAACTGGGAGAAAGATGTGGCAGTCCATTCCCGAAAACAATCCCGAAACAATCAGCCATTGAAAATCCTAGCAACCCTGCAGGATAGATACCTTCTCTGTCTCTGCTTGGCATATGAAAAGAAGTGAGGGCTTAGAGAGGCCAAGAGACAGTGCCTCAACCATGCAGCTTGTGAGTGGCAGAAACAGGTTCTCAATTTAGGTTTGCTCAGTCCGGATTTCTTAGCCACTGCATTATGCCTCCTGGGACCTGTTTCTTTTTCTGAAAAGGGTACACTGGCACTAGTCCCTTAGGATCTCCAGATCCCTCTGACTTTGTATAGGAACCTCTCTTAGAGGCAGATAGGTCGTTTGTAGTAAGTTGGTGAAGCACCAGGGACCATGTATCTTCAAAGTGAATTAAGCACACTTGTGCAACATTTAAACACCAAACTTGGTACAATGTGAGAGAGTGACAGTCGTGAATACCAGAAGAAGATCAAGCCTACAGTGGGCTATCACCTCATACCCTTTAGGATGTCTCCTGTTTAAAAGCAAACAAAATAGAAACCAGGAAATAACAAGGGTTGGTGAGGCTGTGGCAGTTGGAACCCTCGTGGACTGCTGCTGTGGCAAATAAGATGGCAGCTCCTTGAAAAATTAAAAATAGAATCATCTAGCAATTTTACTTCTTACATATACCTAAAGTAGTTGAAAGCAAGGTCTCAAAGAAATATTCATGCACCTATGTTCAAGGCAGCATTATTGACAATAGCTAAAAGTGGCAACCACATCAGTGCCCATTCGCAGATGAATGACTAAATAAAATGTGGTCAATGTGTATAGTGGAATATTATTCAGCCTTAAAAAGAAAGGAAATTATGACCTGCCATAACATGGATCAACACTGAGGACATTATTGATAGTGAAATAAGCCAGTCACCAAAGAACAAACACTGTGTGATCCCACTTATATAAGGTACCTGTTGTTGTTGTTGTTAGATGCTGTTGAGTCAGTATCCGACTCATAGTGACCTGACGTATAACGGGTGAAACACTATTGTCAGGCTTCTCTGCTGTTCATAGGTTTTCAATGGTAGATTGATTTTTGGAAGTGGGTTGCTGGGTCTGTCTCCTAAGCCTACAGCATCTGGTGTTCCCAGGCGGTCTCCCATCCAAGTACTAACCAGGCCCGACCCTGCTTAGCTTCCAAGATCTAACGGGATTGGATGCCACAGTGCTATGGCTGCAGGCATAATGTACCGAGAGGTCAAATTTATAGAGACAGAAAGTTGAATGGTAGTTGCCAGGGGTTGGGGGTAGGGAGGATTCGGCAGGGGCACAGAATTTCAGCTTCACGAGATGAAAAGTATTCTGGGGTAAGCTGGGCACAGTGGCACTTCCTGTAATCCCAGCACTTGGGAGGCAGAGGCAGGAAGATTGCTAGTTTGAGGCCAGCCTTAGCTATGTTGTGAGTTCTAGGCCAGCCTGGGCTACATAGCGAGATCCTATCTCAAAAAACCAACCAACCAACCAAAACCAAAACCAAACACAACAAACAAACAAACAGCAAAGCAGGAAACACAAAACAAAGCAAAACCTTTTGGGGATGGATGGTAGTGATGCTTGCCCAGCACTCCATGCCATGGAACTGTATGTTTGAAAATGGTTAAGATGGCAAATTTCATGCCACATGCATGGTACTGTAATTTTGAAAAGGATTCAGCAAAGAATCCCAGTCAGGGCGGTGGCTTCACTGGGACATTGCGAGTGCAGACAGCTGCAGGGCACTGCCGGGGCATCAGGCACTTATTTTCATTCCCCTCAGTGAGCCAGGGTTGGGCCTATGGCCCAATCAGCTGTGACAGCTGAGCAGGGGTCCAGGTTGTCCTCATGCCTTGTATGAGGCCTGTGACATCTGCCTTGTGCATATCATTTCAGGAACATGGGGACTCCAAGTGGGGAGACATGACAGCTGGGGGTGGGGCCGGAAGAGGACAGCCTGTGGCATGTGGCCAGGCGCATGCGCTTGCCCCATCGCTTTGGAATGCAAGCGAGGGAAGAGGACCCGTTAGGATGAGAGAATTGTTTTTTGGAAGGGGGATGGGCTGATTTGTTTTTAAGTCTCTAAAGTATAGAAATACTCAATTCAACTTCCTCTCATCCCTGAATGCTGAGAAAATTGGGGGAAATAAAGTGGTAGCATTTTCATCTTTTCCCCAAGAAAAATTAAAAGTTAACCACTTGCTGAGAATACAATAAGTGGATATGTAAATAAACACATGCTATGGAATATTCCTGACCAACAATGATGGGCTTTGCTGCTCTAAAATGTTTGCAATCAGTGGCCCAAAAAATAGTGAAAATCCAAAATCAGAAATTCTGATGATGGTTGTCATTGTTAGGTGCCATTGAGTTGGTGTCGGACTCATAGCATCCCTATGTACAACAGGCGAAACACTATTGTCAGTGCTTCTCTGCTAGTCATAGGATTTTTCAATGGCTGATTGTTTTTTGGCAGTGGGTTGCCAGGTCCTTCTCCCAAGACTACAGCACCTGATGTTCCCAGGCAGTCTCCTATCCAAGTACTAACCAGGCCTGACCCTGCTTAGCTTCTGAGATCTGATGGGATTCGACACCTCAGTGGTACGGCTGCAGGCAAAATTCCAATGGAGGAGCAAGAAAATTCTATACCTTTTCTTAATAATAAACTTAAACCTCAAAAAAGGGAGAGAAGCAACTGACCAGCAGGGTTAGCAGAGGAAGCATCTCAATGAAGTCACTTTCAGCAGGGGAGGGAAAGAACCTGTCATAGTCCATTTTCTGTTGCTGAAACAAAATACTGAAAGCTGGGTAATAGTCAAAGAAAAGAGATTGATTTAGCTCCTGTTGGGGTTTAGCTCTAGCCTGGCTAAAGTTAGGGCCAAACCCTCAACATACCAACGTGGCCTATGTGGGGAAAGAAGGACCTCGGGAGACCTTCAGATGGTTGGAGAAGGACAGGGAAGGTTTATTGGGGTGCTCCCCTGATGGAGAGCAAGGAGCAAGCAGCCCCTATAGAGCAAGGCTCTATCCCTTTAAGTACATGGAATGCTGCAGGCTAAGTGCTGGTACAGCTTGGCCTTAAAGGCACAACCACAGCCACTGATGTTTAGTTGAGGTCCGATGGTCTTGACTCTTGTGGCTCGCCTTCTTTACCCGCCTCCTTCCCAAGGATGGGAGGAGTTGGGAGGCTCTTCGTGGCTTGCTAGATGCCTTCAGCTCTTCACGGCCCCTGGGCTTGAACTCGCCGACTTGCTAGATGGTCTTGCTGGAGTAGGGAGCGCTGTTCTAGGTGATGAGGTTCAGGAGGCGGTCAGAGAGGTGAGGATCGGTGGTGCTATAGGGATCATAGGCTGAAGATGGGGTCCAGGAGCCCTGCTTTTATAGGGTCCTGGAGGGGTCACATGGTGGGGTTCAGCCAATCAAGGCACACAGCTGGCAGGTACAGTGGGCAAACGGACATAACTGCCAAGTAGAGACAGTTACTGCCTGCAAGGTGGTGAGGGGAGCCAATCAAAAATAAGGTGGTTAAAGCTGGTCAAGGTGGCCGGGGGCCATCTTTGCTCACTCGATGGGAGGGGATGTTTTGAGTGAGTGAGGTGAGCCCTGGGGTCAACTAGGGGTCAGCCCCTCAGGCTGTTATGAGGGACCCTAGCTGGGAAATATAATTTTAAAAATCCCCAACAAGCTCCCAGTTCTGGAGCTGGTGTCTACTTGGCTTCTGGAAAGGGTCATGTACTTCTCCATGCATGGAGGATAATTGGAAGGGGAAATGGGCATGTGAAGAAGACAGAATATGGTGAAGGATGAAAGAAGAGAGCCAGCCAAGGACACCAGACTCATAACAGCCCATTTTCCCCATAATTAACCTAGTCCCACGTGTGTGAGAACTCATTTCTAGGAGGAAGGCATCAATCTCTATCAATGACCTAATCACCTCTTCAAGACCCCAACACCTCTCAACACTATTACGCTGGACACCAAGCTGCAACATGAGTTTTGGTGAGGACAAACCATATCCAAACAGTAGCAGAATCCAAACTCGGTTGGCTGTAGAAAGGAAAGACACTGGCTCATATACCTGAAGCGTTCAGGATGGCATTGCCTTCAGGCAGGGCTGGATCCAGCTACTCACCCAGAGCCTTTAGGCATCCATGTCTCTCCGTCTTCCAGAGCTGGCTTTCCTCTGTGTTTGTTTTCTTCCTGAGAGTCTATCTGCTTGTGGTAGTTCCAGCAGTTCCGGGCTTGTGTCTTACCACCAAGAGCCTTCTTGTTCCCAGTAGCTCCTCTGGTAGTCCTGGGGGCCTCTTCTCTCTGGCCTAGATCATGCGTTCATTCCTGAATCACTCACTGTGGTTGGGAGAATGGTTAACGGCCGGGCCGGGACCGTAAGTCCATGCCCAGAGCCACAGAGCAGAGGAGCCTTCCTGAGCTTCAGGGGCTGCTAGGGAGGTGGGTAGCTCCCTGGAGGAAAGCCCAGGGTTGGCACCAGAGGAAAGGAAGGTGAGGCTAAGCAGGCAAGCAAAGTTTCTCACCACATGGGGCCTGTGAAGAAAGGCAGAAGCTGAGTCCCATTCGGGAATCTGCTTTCTTTATTTCCTTCGCCCACCATCATTGCAAAGTATTGTGTGTCTGTTGATAGAATGGCCTCTCTCTTCTGTCCTGCAGTCACCTTTTGGTTAAGGCCATGAAGAGCCCAGTGGTCAGAACGTTAGTAACGACAGTCGTGGGCAGTAGCTGTTCCATTTTGGCTTTTGCATATAAATGACTTTGTTGTTGTTGTTAGGTGCTGTCAAGTCATGTCCGACTCATAGCGACCCTCATAGGGTTTTCAATGGCAGATTGTTTTCGGGATTGCCTTGGGAGTGGGTTGCCACATCCTTCTCCCATTTTTGCGGTGCTGGGAATTGAACTCGGGACCTCAGAGACTGCAGAGCGGCACTCTACCCACTGAGCTAAATCCCAGCCATATAAATGACTAGCCATATAAATTTCCTTGTTCGTGGGTCTGGGATTGGTTGGGTCTTCATTAGGGTTGGCAGTGCTTGGGTCCAAGTCTCTGTGGATCAGACACTATTTGTGGGAGGCTTTCTTCACAGTGGCTCATGAGAATACAAACGGGTCAGCCAAACTGTGGTGCTCTTCTGTCCTCTAAGAGCATCTGCTAAAATATTCCCTTGGTCAAAACAAAACACACAGCTAAGCCCAGTGTCTGTGCGATTGGGGTGGGTATGCCTCATCTTCTGCTCTGCAAGGCCACGTGGAAGAGGAAGGAGAGAAGAAATGGCATGGTCTAGTGTAGCCCAGGTTTCCTTCTTGAGATTCTTCCATGTCCAGCTTCCTGCAAAGAATTAGATTCTGGACTCATTTAGCCCTTTCTTTCTCTGATGGTGGTGATAAGGGAGAGGACTTTGCAAAAGCTTGAGTTCAAAATCAAAGTTGGGCTATTGTCTTGGTCCGTTTTCTGTTGGTAGAACAGCATAACAGCTGGGTACTTCCTGAAGAAAAGAGACTTAGCTAACTTATGGTTCTGGAAGTTAAAGGGCATGGCACCACCATTTACTCAGTGCTGGTGAGGGTTCCACGGCGGGTGGCATCACAACAGCAGGAGCAGGTGCAAGAGTGGTGAGTGGCACATGCAGAAGGATTCAGGGGAGATGCCAGGATCCTTTACCATAAGCTATTCTTGTGAGAATGAATCCAGTCCCAGGAGACTTGTGTTAATCCCTTCTGAAAGAAGTTTCTCCAGTGACCTAAACTCCACTAGACCCTACCTCATAAACACTACCACCCCAACACTACCACCCAGGGGACCATAACTCTAGCACATGAACCTTTGGTAGAACAAACCATATTCAAACCATGGCAGCTGTGTACTTAGCTGTGTATCTTGAGAGAACCCTCCATCTCTATCACACACAGACCTTGGGATCAAAATCAAGGTTGAGCTATGACTTTTGACCCTGAATGATCTCTGGAATTGCTCCACACCAAGTGTAATGGCTGTCCATTTTTACCTATCTGGACTTCCCTGCTGGAGAGGCAGATGGTGAGGGAAAGGGTTGGGCTGTTTGGGGCTGGAAGATGCCTGACCAGAGGCTGTGGAATATGGGGCTAAAAGTGAGCTGGGAGATCCTGACCAAAAGCCAGGTGGCCAGTCTGGATAAGTCTTCAGGGTTAGGTAGAAAGAGATTGAATCAGGGAAACTGGAGACAGGGCAGGGAACCAGGCCAAATAGGACAATGCTGGATAGATTGTAGAGGTGTAGTTTCATAAAATCCCCAAGGAACAGGAATCCATAGCTTGGAAAGGAAGGAAGTTGTGAGGATCTGGGTCAGGATCCTCTCCTTCACTGGTTTCCTCCCCAAGAAGGAAATAGTAGCTGGGCACTCTTACCTCTCATTTCTGCTTTGGCAAACTTCTTAAAATTTCTTAAAAATATCAATATCGGCAATTGTTTCCATGATTTCCTTAGATGCAGTGTGAGGGGCTTAGGTAACATAGAAATGCTTGCAAAGAAAGATAGTATGATGGATACCTTTCTTTTTATGATCCTAGAGACATCATGTACCTTAAAAGATGTATGGTTGCCTAGTGAAATATTCCAGCTCTGATCCTTTTTTGTTTTTCTTTCTTATGATTAACTTCAGTGTTGCAGAGGTTGATTTAGTACATTTGAGTTACATAGGATGAAAGTATCAATTGAAGTTGTAGAAAAAAGGCAGTTGGTTACTGTAAATGGGCATTTCTATTTGTGATAGAGCTGTTTTGCTTTGTTTTATTACTTACTGAGAGCCTGATGGCACAAGGTTGGAAGAACAGGGGGAAGAAAGGAGAGGAGGACTCTGGGAGCGCAGAGAGAAAATTTCTTCTGCAGAGAATGTAGGGACTTCTGCACAGATGAGCATCTGGAGGTGGCAAGAATTATTCTTCCTTGTTTGGTGTTGGTGAAAGAGAAGCAAAGAACTTGTACTTCCTTAAATAATTGAAGATTAATTTTGGTATCAAATGAAAACTAGTTTATTATTATCATCATCACATCATCATCATCATCATCAATTTCAAGATCAATAAGGAACTCATTGGGCACTATACAGTAGGCTCAGGCTTCACATGCTTTTTATTTCTTCAAAATAAGCCAATACAATAGGTACTGTTATTATTCCCATTTTATGGATGGGGAAACTGAGGGGGTAAGTGGTAAAATAACCTGGTGAAGGTAACACATCCAGGAGTGAAGCAAGAATCTGAACCCAGGCCTCACTGACACTCCAGCATAAGCTCGACAGCTTGTAAAAGGCACAAGTCAGACTTAGCAAGTGTTCTTGGAAGCCCAGTGTACTGATCCCCACAGGGAGTGGCAACTCTATGTAGATTAGCGTCCCAATGTGTCAAGCTCTAGGGAACGCAGCCAGGCCAGGGATCCTGCATGTGCAGAAGCAGAGTCAGGGGCTTGGATTTCGAACCAGGAAAGTGGAAGGGCCACAGATGGGCAGATGGCTGCTGTTATGGTTTGAATGTGAAGTATCTCTCCTAGGCTCATAGGTTTGAATCCTTGATTCCCTGTGGTGGCACTATTTTGGGAGACTGTAGAACTGTAAGGTGGTGGGACCTAGCTGATTGAAGTCAGCCATTGGAGGCGGGCATCTGTAGGGGACACCTAGGCCTAGGTTCTGGCCAAGTTCTCGACTCCCATCTTTCACGATGTGAACACTGGGTTGTGGCCTTATCTGCCATGCTTTCCTCATCCGCATGGACTAACTTTCTGAAATCATGAGTCCAAATAAACCTTTCCTTCCTTAAATGGTTTCTGTCAAGTATTTTGGTCACAGCAATGCAAGGGTAACTGATATAGTTGCCTTTCTGACATCCACCTTCCCCCTTTCCCATCAGGTAATAGGAGTGCTATGGGAGATTGCCACTAAAGATGGATGAGCCCTGATTGGTCTACAGCTAAGTCCATCAGAGAAGGTCCCTTCCCCTCTGCCTCAGTGATTGGTTCAGAGATGGGAAGATGCAACAGTTCAGGCCAATGCGATTCAAGGAAATGTTTGGTAGGGGCTTCTGGGAAAATCAAATCTGTGCTTTGATGAGGAGAGTTCAAGAAGGGCTACTCTGTCTCCACCCCCACTGCTCTAAGAGTAAACAAGAAAACAAGTAGCCTGGCTGACTGTTGGCAGCCATTCTGTGATCGCAAGGGCAACCAGCCTTGGGAGAGGGAAAGACTTGAGTCTCCAATGAAATTGCTGAGTCATTAGACCCCCCCACCTTCCAAACTCACCTCGCCCCAGGACTTCCTCTTATGTGAGGCCATAAGTTTCATTGTTTAATCCTCTTTGAATTGGCTTTTCTTTTTCTTGAAGCTAAAGGCATTTTAACAGGTATAACCTGGTCTACAAAAAGATTAGATTTATTTGTGTCCCTAAGAAGGCAGAACTAGAGTTAGGGGAAACTAGATGTCTTCTTTCCTTGTAGTAAGTGCTCAAGTGTTTGAAGTATGCACACTAAGGCTGGAGAGTCTCAAGGGGATTTCTAAGAAGGGAGATATGGCCATTATCATCCACACTACCATGAAGGTGAGGATTCGTGGGCCACTTACCCGTGGGAACAGGCCTGATGCTGGAGCAGGAAACTAATGCTGCAGGCCCTCTGTGCTGCTTATAAAAAAGGAAAGCAACTTCCAGGCATGGTAGTGCACATGTGCGTTCCCAGAAACTCGTGAGGCTGAGGCAGGAGGTTTGCAAGTTCAAGGCCAGAGGCAGCCTGCATAACTTAGTGAGAGCCTGCTTCAAGATAAAAAGTGAAAACGTGGCTTGGAGTGCAGCTTAGTGGTAGACTACTTGCAAAATATGCATGAGATCCTGGATTCAAATCCCCATTACTGAGAGTGTGGAGAAGAAAGGATGAATCACTACCTAGTTTTACTTGTACCATTTTCAAAAGAGACCAAGATTGTTGAAGTGATTCCTCCAAAATCTCCCACATTTTAAGAAGGGAAGTCAAACTAATGCAAATTTATTGTATATTATAGTTAATATATGGGCTTTAGGTCAACCTAGTGATACAGTTGCCTGCAGCCATAGTCCTGTGGCATCCGATCCCATCAGATCTTGGAAACTAAGCAGGGTTGGGCTTGGTTAGTACTTGGATGGGAGATCATCTGGGAACACCAGGTGCTGTAGGCCTGGGAGAAGGACCTGGTAACCCACTCCCAAAAATCAGTCTGCCATTGAAAACCCTATGAACAGCAGAGAAGCACTGACAGTAGTGTTTTGCCTGTTGTATGTAGGGTCGCTATGGGTCGGATACTGACTAGATTTTGATGGCACTTAATAATAAGTGATGCAGTTGCATTATATTTTTAGTTAACTTTCGTAAGCTTTATAAGAGAACAGGACTTTTCATATGATTTAATGTGATTGATGAGACAATGTCCATTTTATCAGATAGGCATGTAAATTCCTTTTTTTTTTTTTTTTTTTTTTTTTTTTTTGCGGTACTGGGGGTTGAACCCAGGGCCTCATGCCTGCATGCTCTGCAAGTGCTGGACCACTGAGTTGCACCCCCAGCCCATTTTTTTTTTCAACTTTTTGAGACATGGTCTCACTAAGTTATGCAGACTGCCTCTGGTCTCAAACTTGCGATCCTCTTACCTTCGCTTCCCAAGCCACTGGGATTACAGGCGTGTGCCACCGCACCTGGCGGCATGTAAATTTTTAGCACAGTAGATTATGATAAAGGTTTATGGTTGTGATATCTTTGCTTTCCTGACACATTGAGTCATTTATGATTTAATTGTTGCCAAGTCCAGGGTCAAGCATGCTTCCTAACTTTGCTTTGGTAATATTGTTCTTTTGGGAAGGACGGAAGCCAGTCCAGTTTAATCACTGGGCTACATTTATAAGCACATTGCTTGTTCTAGGTTTCTTTCACTATCCTTCTGCAGCTGACATCCATGAATTTATTCAAGTGTTTTAAAAATCATCACTAGCTTCTAGAACATACCATGCATGAGAAGCCACACTTTCTCTTATTTATTTTAATCTTGTGTTTCCTGAGTATCAGGAATTTTCAGCGCTCTTCCCTTGGACTGGTCTCTTAGGTATTAGGAGCACAGTCCTTGACCACTATTAGCTGTGGCCATCCTCATTTCCCAGAAAATGTTGCCTTTGCTTTGGTTTGTCCAAATGGTAGCTTACTCTTCTTTGTTGGGTATCAAAGCAAGGTAATAGTGTAAATGGATTTTCCTAAACAAAGACAAAATTAAGCAGAGACCTTGGAATATATCAGTGCTAGGTCAGTGAAATGAAGGGAGAACTTGGCTCAGAAGAGTAGCCCTGGATGCCTTGCCCAGGATGTGACTTTTTTTTTTTTTTTTTTTTTGTAGTACCAAGGTGTTGAACCTGGGGCCTCACACATGCTTTTTGCAAGCGGCCAACCACTGAGCTGCATCCCCAGCCCATGTTTTACTTTGTATTTTGAGACAAGAGTTTTGCTAAGTTAAGCAGGTGGTTTCTGGCCTCAAGCTTGTGGTCCTCCTGCCTCTGCCTCCTGAGTTGCTGAGAGTGAAGGTGTGTGCCACCATGGCCAACTCCAGGATGTGACTTTACACAAGAAGGTGAGTGAAAGAAAGCAGTACTGTAAACCAGGTTTTCTGGAACATTATTGAGTCAAAAAAGACTCAGGTGAGACAATGGGACTCCTTATTTGAATGAGTGAAAACAGCTTTTTAGTTCCCAAATCAAATGCCGTGTCCCCAACTGTAAGGCTGTTATGCTTATATTACAACCTGGCAGATGAGGGTGGACAGGAAGAGCTGGACATATTCTCAAATGTCTGCACAATTGTCACTATTACGCTTCTTGCAGAATGAGTTTATTGAGCCCAAAGCCTCCCAGTTCTCCCGGTAGCAACCCTGAAGTAGGCGTGTCTGTTCCTTTTGGAGTCCAAAGCTGCGGATGGATGTCTGAAATCTCTTGTTCTTGCCTAGTGCAGAGCAACCACAAAAACTGCCTGAGGTTTGCCAGGAGGCAGGGCTTACTACCAGGTCTCTGCTGACCCACTCGTCCCTATTGTGTTCTTAGGAGAAGGGGATTCTTAACACCTTTAAAGCTTGTCCCTGGCGAGGAACAATTGGTAGAAGAGAACAAGAGGAATTCAGGATGTCAGCATTAGGCCCCAGTGCCAGACTCTGTCAAGAGATGCATTTTTGTGCGTGCTTGGTTTTCATAGACTTAAAAAACCCTGTAGATAACTGGTCTTTATTTTTTTTTTATTTTATTTATTTATTGATTGATTGGTTGATTGATTGATTGCAGTACTGGGGGTTGAACCCAGGGCCTGGCACTTGCATGCTTTGCAAGTGCTCGACCACTCAGCTGCCGCCTCCAGCCCATTTTTTTTTTTTTTACTTTTTGAGACAGGGTCTCACTAAGTTACGCAGAGTGCCTCTGGTCTCGAACTTGTGATCCTCCTGCCTCCGCCTCCCGTGCCGCTGGGATGACAGGCGTGTACCACTGCGCCCGGCTTTTTAACTGGTCTTTATTAAGAGCTGCCTTTCGCTGTGTGTACAATCTTTCTAATGCTCCCTGCCATCCACCTGGCAGGGGCCTTGTTATACCTCCTGTTGGATGGATGAGGGGAGCCATGCTCCCAAGGGGGAGTTACTCTACCTCGTGGTGTCAGAAGTGGGATTTCTACCTACCCTGAAATGCCACTGAACTGTCTATTGATTTGCAAATGTGTAGCTGGAGATGCTCTCAAAAAAGTGTGGAGAAAGTACGGATATAGTTTGTGTGAGCTTTCCTGCGAACTTGCTTGTCTGCACAGGCTGGCTTGGGTCAATCACTTCCCCAGGTTCTGTTGCTTCTGTAGAGACACGATACCTGCTCTTGTTCTTTGTCCCACTGAGGCTCCACTGGCACGGCAGGAAGCAGCGGGCTCTCATGTCACAGGGAGGTGAGTGAGGTTTTGTCCCTGTTGAATCACATGTAGTAAAGAAAATGTGGTGCTCTAGATGGTCTCAGGAAGGGTGGAATTTAATCCTGTTGCTTTTCAGCATGTGAGAATAAATCTCGATGGCTTTCCTTTTTCTGCCTCAAACCATCTTTGTGTGTGTTGGCTGGTTTTCCTTTATCATTTTCACCATTCCCCCTGTGCTTTTAGTGGTCATTTTTAATTTCTTTTGTAAATGATCAGTTTACGTGTTCCAGGACCATTACTAAGCCTAGATCACGGACAAAGGCAGGGCTCTCTTTTCTAACAACTCTGTCCACTTTCTGTCTCTGCCTTCCCTATTTTCCAGAAAACAGGCATTTCTGGGAAGCAGGCTTCTGACAGTACCTTCTTCCTGGCTTCCCCTGGACTGGGTGATTTTACTTTACCCATACATTTTCTGTGAGCAGCAGATTTTCTGCAACTAATGGAACCTTAGCATCCACTCCATCCCATTCCCCACTTAACAAGAGATTCTACCCAGGTATGAAAGCCCTTTGTTGTTGGGATGGTATTTAGCTCACTTGGTAGAGTGCCGCTCTGCAGTCTCGGAGGTCTAGAGTTCGATTCCCAGCACCACAAAAAAGTGGGAGAAGGACGTGGCAACCCACTCCCAAGGCAATCCTGAAAACAATCGCCATTGAAAACCCAATAAGGGTCACTATGAGTTGGACACGACTCGACGGCACCTAACAACAACAACATGAAAGCCCATCTCAAATGTTGCTGCCTCTGTGAAGCTCCCCCTGAATTATCTCTGTCTTTACCCTCTCTTTCCTTTAAACTGTTCATGAATTTTATTCTTTTCAATCATTATTTATTTCCTTAAATCATATGTTCCTATATTTTCTTAGTTGTAAAAGGAATACATATCCATCACAGAAAAATGGATAATGCAAGAGAAAGGAAAAACAAAGAAGAAGAGAAGCATTGCCTACTGTCTTAGTCTGCTTTCTGTTGCTATGAGAAAATGCTCAAGGCTGGGTAATTTATAAAAGATAGAGGCTGAGTTTTCATATCCAAGACAGACCTGGGGTTGAATCTTAGTTCTACAGCTCACAGTTCTGGAGGCTGGGACATCCAAAAGTAGGACGCCAGCATCTGCTTGGCTTCTGCTGCAGTCCAGTGCTCTACCCCTCAAGTATACCTCCTAGAATTTTTATTTTTTTACAGTACTGGGGGATTGAACCCAGGGCCTTATGCATGCTAAACAAGTGCTCTATTACTGAACTCCACCCTTAGCCCCTTTGCTTCTGGTGGGGGCTCATGCTGTGACAGATCATGGCAAAGAAGCAGAAAGGAGAAGCAAGCACTCACAGAAGGAGGACATTTGTGAGTGAGAGTGAGGGAGGTGTCAGGCTCTCTTTCTGATAACCATTGTCATAGTCCCAATCCCATCCCACAAGAGTGAGAGCACTGTTATATTGGGGACCAAATTTTAGCATGAGTTTTGATGGGGACAAACCATACTTAAACCTTAGCACCCAGTAAAAACCAGGCACTCACGTTAGGCAGTGGTTTATGAAAATATTCTTCTAGGCTCCTTATACGTATTAATCCAGCTGTGTTCAGAACCGCTCTTCAAGAGTGGCAATCTTCTCGTCCTTATTTTACAGGGGAGGAATGATGTTCCAGGTGGTAATAGAGATGTGTCTCACATGTCAGTCGGGGCCCTGGGCCTCCTCAGATCTGGTGACCTTAACTGGCCCAGTTCCCTGGCTGTGTGGGCTGGGGAGTCAAGGGATGAACCCTCAGGGTGTTTCCCACTCCTGCCCAGGCCCCTGTGTCTGTATCCTGGCTCTTGGGGTGGGTGGTGGAAGGAATTGGATGCCAGGACATTGTCACTTTCTGATGCCACTTGTGTTTTATTTGAGAAGCAGGGTTTTAATCACGGGAATAAAAACAGCAAGAAGTGATAACCACAGCTGATGTTTATAGAGTGCTTACCAAACTCCATTGCCTGTGGTGTCCGATCCCGTCAGATCTCAGAAGCTAAGCAGGGTCGGGCCTGGTTAGTACTTGGATGGGAGACCGCCTGGGAACACCAGCTGCTGTAGGCTCGGGAGAAGGACCCGGCAACCCACTCCCAAAAAACTATCATCCATTGAAAACCCTATGAATAGCAGAGAAGCATGACAATAGTGTTTCGTAGGGTCCCTATGAGTCACTGACTTAACAGCACCTAACAACAAGAATAACCAAATTCTGTTATGAGGGTTGTATGGGTCTGAACTCACTCCTCACACAATGACGGTTGCTGGAAGCTCCAGATCATAAATAAGGAGACTTATGCACAGAGAGGTTAAGAAACTAGACTGAGCTTACACAACCAGAAGCCAGTGAGACTCAGGATCAAATGGACTGGTTCTAGTACCTGATTTTAACTACTTACTGTCCTGCCTGAATCTATGTCCAGTGACCATATGGAAAGTGGGGATCTGAGGGGAGTAGGCAGTTTCTTCTGTAATCTGTAGGATTAGAATGAGAATCAAGGAAGAGCCTCATAGTCCTCTCTCCACCCCAGGCCCCACCATGGGTCCTGAAGTCAGGAGAGGAGTTGGCTGAGCCTGGGACAGAGAGACCTGTCTGGATATCCAGGTAGAGAGGGGGTGTCGGCATCCAGAGATAGTCAGGGAGCATTCTGGATGCTGAGCTAATGTCCACAGGGCTTTCTTGACATTCTAGGGATGTCCCTGATTGAGGGACCCTGAAAGCTGTCTGTCTCTATGTACTCCAGCATGTGGCCCTTATGGTCACCTGTGGATCATCCATCAGAACCACATTTACCTGAGCCTGAAGACTTGTCTAAGCCCCATCCACCCTGCCCTTTGTAGACACATGCCACTTTCTTGGGGTTCATCATACCTGTGTAGCCCCTGGGGATGAGTGGAAGGGTTTAAATCCAGAGGGATGGTGGCTATGCACCCTAGCTTCTGAGCTAGGGTAGGAACTGACAGTTAAGGATCAACTGGTGTGACGCCATCTTTATTGGTCATGGGAGATCGGAGAAATAGTGCCCATGTGGATGACGGCTGTGCAGACTCCTGGAAGAAAAATAGGGCCTGGGTCTAGAAGCACAAAGATAGATTTGCTTGGGGGAGTCAGGAGTATGGGACACACACCAGGCTGAGGAGAAGGCGTGAGAGTGGGGAGGAGCTCAGGCATCCAGGAACATGGACTCCAGAAGATGGGTTGGGGATGGAGCCAAGATTCTGCACTGATGAAGGTCAAGAAGTGCGGGTTTGGGAGTCAGACCGACTTAGGCTTGAATCCTAGTTCTGCCACTGACTAGCTGTGTGGTTTCTGACAAGTCACATCCTCTTACCCCCACCTCAGCCTCAGTTTCTTCATCTGTAAAACAGAAACCATGACACCCACATAAGGAAGTCACAGTCAGGACTTTGTGAGATAATAAATACAAAGTGCCTAGCACAGTGCCTGGCATGTACATTGCACTTGCCTAATAAATGATATTCACTAGTCATTCAACTAGGAAATCCATTCCATAGGTAATGGAAATCTCCATGACTGCTGCTGTCTTTATATGGTTTTGTGGAGTGGCTTCATGTAACCTTGATGTCTAAAGGAAATTGGGAAAACCCTAGTGGGTATCCAGCCAGAGGAAAATTATACAATGGGTATACAGCAAGTGTTGGGATGGCATTCCTCCATTTTATTTTCTTTTGGGGTGCCTCTCATGGGAAACTGTATTTATCTTGAGTAATTTTCCCAGAAGGCATTGGAAATATATGCCTGGATCCTTCGTACACTAGAATGATGCCTCTGGCTTCCATCCATTATAGATCAAGGTTCAGAGAAAATAGTTTGGCTTGGGATGGGAGTGGCATGTGCCCCCATCTGCTTCACCCCTGCTTTGCCCAGCACAAGGCTGGGAAGTGGAGAGAAGCTGGTAGAGATATGTGCTACTGAAACTCCACCCTCCGCCCTGCCAGTGACTGTCACCGCTCACTCTCAACAGTGCTGAGTGGGAACTTGAGGAGATACTGACTCTGAACAACGAGGCAGCTGTAGAAGGTTTCCCAGATTAAGAGATGTTCCCTTGCCAGAGGAGCCCTGAAAGATCTCTGTTTAGTTACTTCTGCATATTGCCGGGTGGTCACCTATGGGTCATCCAGCAGATGACACTTACCAGAGCCTGGAGACTTTACCAAGCATGGCAGTCAGCTTTCTGTCACTGTGACAAGATACTCGAGACAATCAACTTCTGAAAAGGAAAGATTTAGTCTGGTCCACTGTTTTGGGTGTTTCAAGCCATGACCAGTGATACACTCTGCCCACACAGGCCTTACTGCTTTGCCCATATCGGCATGGTATACCATGGTGGAGGCACGTGGTGCAGGAAACCTGTTCATCTCATGAATGAATGCAAAAGAAAAGAAGGAAGAGGCTAGGTTCCAGTGGCCCCCTCAAAGACAAAACTGCAATGTCTAGAAGATCTTCCACAAGGCCCTACCTCCTCAAGTTTCTACCACCTCTCAATACTGTCATTCTAGGATCAAGCCTTCAATATATGGGTGTCTGGGGGCACATTTTAAATCCAAACTGTGGCACCAAGTCCTATGTAAACTGCCCTGTGTGTCCACATCCCATTCTTTCAGGTGTAATGATTAGTGTCCAGGTTGCTTTAATTAATGAGTTCCTTAATTAGAATAATAGATATTTGAATGTGTCCAGTACGCACAGATAGCATCAAGCAATGTCAGAATTAGAAGATGCAATAGCTAGTTTTTGTGTTGCTGTGACAAAGTACCCTACAGAAACAACTTAAAGGAAGGGAGATTTATCTGGCTCATGGTTTCAGAGGGTTTCGATCCACAGTAGTTAGGAAGGCATGGAGGAGCACAGAGCAGGATCCTATGGCAGAGAAGTGCGTTCACATCATGGTGGACCAGGACCAGAGAGCTTGGCTAGAACCCAATTTCATAGGCCCACTCCTGGTGACCTCCTTCTGCCAGCCAGGTCCCACCTCCCAAAGTTCCATAGCCTCACCAAACAGCAACACCAGCCGGGGACCAAGTACTCTATGTGAGTCAGCTTGTGTGTCGCTGGGACAAAATACCTGACAGAAACAACTTATAGGAGGAAAGTTTTGTTGGGGCTTGTGTTTCAGAGGATTTCAGTTCATAGAGACTGGGCAGGCATGGCAGCAGGGCAGGCAGCAGGGCTTGTGGCCGAGAACCTCACATTATGGTGATCTGGAAGCCAAGAGAGCTTCTCAGAACTAGTTGTTGTTGTTGTTAGGTGCCGTCGAGTTGGTATCTGACTCATAGCAACTCTATGTACAACAGGCAAAAGAGTATCATTAGTACTTCTCTAGTATTCATAGGGTTTTCAGTGGCTGATTGTTTTTTGGGAGAGGGTTGCTGGGTCCTTCTCCCAAGCCTACAGTGCCTGGTGTTCCCAGGCGGTCTCCCATCCAAGTACTAACCAGGCCTGACCCTGCTTAGCTTCTGAGATCTGATGGGATTGGATGCCACAGGGCTAAGGCTGCAGGCTCCCAGAACTGGAGGTCCGGGTAAAACCTACAAAGGCCTCTCCCCAGTGATCCACCTCTGCCACCTAGGTCCCACCTTCCAAAGTTCCATAGGCTCCCAGGACAGCATCACCCTCTGGGGACTAGACATCTAAACACATGACCTTTGGGGGACATTTTAGATTCAAACCATAATGTGTTCAAATGAATGATGTGGAACACATTTTATGTTCAAACTATAACACATGGACAATTAGAGGTCATCTGGTCCAAGCTGCCTCTTGTCTCCCCTCAACAGAGGTATAAATACAAAGGTCTTCTGTCTCCTCAGCAGCTTCCTATGTCCAGTTTTTATTTAAAGTAAACAAAAAATGTCCTGTCTGCATTCATTTCTACAGATAGAAGCTGAGACATTAAAGAAACATAGTCAAATTCTAGTTTCCCTGTGCCCCACCCCGTACATCTGTTCTGGCTGCTTTTGCATCTCTTGGATGTCCCTGCCCCATGGCATATAACCCAGATGTACAGAAGGGATACAGTAGTTATGAATGCTGGCTAGGGAGAACGAGGGCTATTTCAGAAAATCTCCTTTATGATATTATCACTTCATTTCTTTCTTTGATTCTGGATGCCTTGCAGCCTGTACCCTGGCCATTCCATGAGAAACACAGAATTTAGACCCTGTCATGAATGTTCAAGGTCAGTTTTTAAACCTTGCCCGTGTATATATCCTCTTCACTTTTATTTATTTATTTATTTTGGTAATTTTGAGGACTATTAGACATTGTTGAACAGATGTTTTTTCAGATCTTGGGGGTTGAACTCAAGGGTTTCCAGCACTTTGCAAGTGCTCTACTACTGGGCTGGACCCCTGTTTCTGTTAGGTGTCATCGAGTCCATGTCTGACTCTTAGCAACCCTATGTACAACAGGTGAAACACTATTGTCAGTGCTTCTCTGCTATTCATAGGTTTTCAGGGGTGGATTGATTTTTGGGAGTGGGTTGCCAGGTCCTTCTCCCAAGCCTACACTACCTGGTGTTCCCAGGTGGTCCCCCATCCAAGTTTTAACCAGGCCTGATCCTGCTTAGCTTCTGAGATCTGATGGAATCAGACACCACAGTGGTATGGCTGCAGGTGGACTGCACCCTGAGCCCATTTTTTATTTTGAATCAGGGTCTCATTGTCTCTGGCCTTGAACTCCCAATCCTCCTGGCTCCACCTCCCAAGTTGCTGGAATTACTGTTGTGCACCCTGTGCCCAACTTGTTGAATAGATTTTTAAAATCACTTTTAAAAAATAAAAGTTTTACTTAGCCTTATTTTAAAAGAAAACTTCTGAGGCTTGATATACTAGTTATATTTTTACATGCAGAAAATAAATCTACCAACTTCAAATAAAATAAACCTAAAACAAAAAATGTCTATGGTTTTACATTTCTACCTGTATGTGCCTCACTTTTGGTAGATATGATTATAATTGAACTTCTTAATGGTACGGATGAAAAAACTGATGCCAAGTGTTGTGATGTTATTTATTCAAGACCACACAGCTAGCCATAGGCCAACTTAAGCTTGAATCTGGAATTCAGAGTTTATTATCCATGGCTATAGGCAGCTGGGTATTCACCCATTCCCATAGTCTCAGAAAAATGTTTGCAGTGGAAACACAATTCCAGGTGTTATGGCAGATGCAACCAATATGGTAAATCACTCATTCTGGTAGACTCAGTATTTGGCAGGGAAGATTATAGTCTAAAAAGCCAAGTCAACATTAAGTTATAGGATGAGAGATGTGATCAGACAGGTGCAAAGGATTGTGGGAGAAGAAGCTCAAGGCCTAGAATCCATGCAATTGGATTCTCATCCTGCCCTGTATCCAGGGCAAAGAAGTACTACTCTCCCAGCATTAAGGACCATTTGACATCCAATCCTATCATATAGCATGATTGTTGACAGAGACCACTTCTATTGTCCATCAGGGTTGAGTTCAGATCCCATCTGTGCAAGTCATTTGTTCAGTGACGTACGCATGTTCTGTCACCTCTCAGAATCCATCCACTTTTCTTGTCATTAAGATGAAGTTGGCATGATCTGCTGTCTTAGGGATGTGAGGAGAAAATACAATCACACATATAAAGTGTTGAATACAGTGTCTGACTCATAGTAGATTCTCAAGAACTATTATGTATGATTCTAAATGGATTGTTGCCACATCCCTTCCTCACACCAAATCATGGTCAAGGTTTTTTTTTTTCCCCCCTTCCAATCTATCTCATTTTGCAGAGCCCTTTTGTGTAAATCTTTAAAATAGTCCTTCACATGGTCTAGGACCTGCTGGATGGATCAGAGGTCTGTGCTTGTTTTATTTTGTCAAAGCATCCACTTTTTGTTTTATACATTACAGATGAGAACTTGACTGTTAAATACAACTCAGGATATGACTCTCATTAACAAAAGTCAGCATAATAAACATGGTGGCCCCATGGTCTTTGGACCCAACAACTGGAGGTTGGGCCAGGGCTGTCTGACTTCATTTCTGAGGCAAAATTAGGTCCAACATTACCCAAACTGGGCAATGAGGAATTTCTCATGTTCCCAACACTTTCACCAATGCCCCATTATGCATGGTGACTCACGAATGGGCCTATGGCCATGGAATGACATGTGTCTCTCTGCAGTGAGTACAGTGCCTTGCTGTGTGTTTGAGTGAATTTCATAGGCTGTCTCCACCGCAGATGTTACTTGCCT
Organism: Pedetes capensis; assembly: GCA_007922755.1. Lineage (NCBI taxonomy): Eukaryota > Metazoa > Chordata > Mammalia > Rodentia > Pedetidae > Pedetes > Pedetes capensis. The sequence continues at coordinate 65,357 of VMDO01002355.1, forward strand.
TTTTTTCTATCAGTTGCTGGAAGCTTATTGTATCAGAGCAAGCCAGAAAAGGAAAGGGCTATGATTCTTTCCACCGGGTGACTGAACAGTTTGGAGATAAAGCTTGGGAGTGAAACTTAGACTCAAGCTGAATTAAAAGTGAAGTCTTAGGGCTGGGGTTTTAGCTCAGTTGGTAGAGTGCTTGCTTAGCATGCACTGAGGCCCAGGTTTGATCCCTAGCACCACACATACACAAAAAGTGAAGTCTTATGTATTTTGCAGAAAGGTACTTGCGTTAGCTGGTGAAGAAAACTCTCAGGTTGTGGATGCTTGTTGTGATTGTTTATACTATAGACTTTCTTTGATACAGTGAGGGAAGGGGAAGAGGTGTAGAACATTTATATAGTTCCTCAGACATGGCAGAATCAAGGAGGCTCTGCAAATTGAATGCATCAACAGCTGATTTGCCTTTTATGTTGTTATAACAAATGTAGAACTTAGGCACTTTTATGGGGAATGGGAACCCCAGGAACACAGACTCAATTTCTGACATTCCAAAGGGAGGAAGGGTTGAGATTTAACTTAGTTGGTAGAGTGCTGCTCTGCAGTCTCTGAGGTCCCGAGTTCGATTCCCAGCACCGCAAAAATGGGAGAAGGACATGGCAATCCACTCCCAAGGCAATCCCGAAACAGTCAGCCATTGAAAACCCTATGAGGGTCGCTATGAGTCAGATGGGACTCAATGGAACGTAACAACAACAATGGGAGGGAAGAACTGCTGGCATTTAATCAGTCTGAGGACACCCTGCCATATTGCTTTGTCCTCCTGCCTGACACAGATGCCCTTGCTATGTTGGGCTTTGCCACTTTGGAGGGTCTCATGGAGCAGGGTGGCCTCAGAGCCAGGCTTACTGGTATCAGTTCAGATCTTGGAACCTTTGCAGGTCCTGGAGTGCCTGCATCCCTGTGGTTGGCTCCTGGATACAACGGAGCCCTCGTGCCAACTATTGATAGCCAACGGAAACTGCAGTTTCTCCAGTAGGATTTCCTTGCAGCCCATTCCTTGGGGAGTGGCCTCTGGTTCTGCACAGGGCTGTGGTTGCACTTAGCACTCTGGGTTGTAATAGTACAAACGAGAACTACAGTTCCTCGCAAGGTCTCTGATTGCTGCTCTATCGCCTCAACTAGGTGGATGGTTTCTGGGAACAGCGATGTACATTGTTTCATTCTCAGCATGCAGGACATTTTCTAGCAGGCAGAAAGCACTCTGGAAATGTTTATTGAATGATCACATGGATGAATGAATGACATCCATGAACAATTTTCTGTGTATGATGAGGCATAGTAAGTTTCTACGATGCTTCAGACTCCTCCAACAAACCGTGAGAGTATGTCATGTTACTGTTATTAGGAGGTTTCCTTTATTTTAGTTTATTTTCGGGGGTTGCCTTTCTTTTTTTGCCCTTTATTAGTAAATGTTAGTGAGGAATAGAGTATTTGCTTTTTCCAATACGCAACTATTACATCACTTTTGGTTATACTTTCATCAATTTACAAAGTTTTGGAACCTTTTGACTAATTTGTAGTAAAACTTGTATGTGTATATAGGTTATATTTCCCTATTTTTCCCATATACTCATCAAGTTGCATCATTTACATTGAGATTATCTTCTCCCCCTTTATCCCTTTACATTGATTCCCCTTCCCTTCCCATCTTCTACAACCTTCACTTCTGTTTGTTAATTACCTTCCTCCTTCTTTCTACTCTTCATATTTTCCCTTATTCACTAAGTTTAATTGTGCATTTTATATATCTACTAATGTGTAGGTTTCTTCTTCCTTTCATTAAGATTCAGCTCCCACGTATGAATGAGAATGTGAGGTATTTCTCTTTTGAGACTGTGTTTGTTCTCTTAAGATAATATCCTCCAGTTCCATCCATTTTGCTGCAAATGACATTATTTCATTCTTTTTTTATTGCTGAATAATATTCCATTGTGTATATGCACTGTATTTTTTTAATATGTTCTTCTGTTGATGGGCATCTTGGTTGGTTCTATGTCCTTGTTATTGTGAAGAGTGCTGCATTAAATATGGAGATGCCCATGTGTCTGTGGTATGATGACTTGTCTCCCTTTGGGTATATTCCCAGGAGTGGTATATCTGGGTCTTGTGTCAGTTCTATTTTTAGTTTTCTGAGCTATCTCCATATTGAGTTCCAAAGTGGTTGAACTAATTTAGAGTCCCACCAGCAGTGTAAAAGTGGTCTTTTTTCTCCATGTCCTCACCAACATTTATTATTATTTGCTTTGTTGATGTTGGCCATTCTTACTGGAGTTAGGTGGAATCTCAGAGTTGTTTTGATTTTTATTTCCCCAATGGCTAAGGATGGGAGAAGAACCCTGCAACCCACCCCCCCAAAACAATCAGCCATTGAAAACCGTATGAATAGCAGAGAAACACTAACAATAGTGTACTGCTTGTTGTACATAGGGTTGCTATGAGTCAGACAATGACTTGATGGCACCTAACAATAAAAACAATGGCTAGAGATAGTTAACTTTTTTTCATGTGCGTCTTAGGATTATGAACTTCTCTATTTGGGAACTGTCTATTCATTTCCTTTGCCCACTTGTGTATTAGTTATTTATTGTCTTGGGATTCACATTATTGAGTTCTTTGTAAATTATAGAAATTAGTCATCTGTTGGATGTGTAGGATGCAAAGATTTTCTCCCATTCCATAGGTTCTTCATTAACTTTGTTGATTATTTCCTTTGCTCTACAGAAACTGTCTAATTTCATGTAATCCTATTTGTCAATTCTTGGTATGATTTCCTGGGTGGTTGAGATCTTGTTAAGGAAATACTTTCCTATTCCTGTATGTTGGAGTGTGTTTCCTATCTTCTATTCTAGTAGTTTTAAGGTTTATGGTTTTATGTTGAAGTCTCTTATCCATTTTTAGTTGATTCTCATGCAAATTGAGAAATAAAGGTCTATTTTTATTTTTCTGCTGATGGATATCCAAGTTTCCCAGCATCATTTATTGAAGAGGCTATCTTTTCTCCATTTTGCATCCTTAGCCCCTTTGTCAAAGACCAGGTGGCTGACATTGTGTGGCTGTATCTCTGGATCTTCTAAACTTCGAGAGTGATGAAGGAAAATCTGGAAGAGAGAAGGTTGATGTATAGTTTGGAAAAGAGGTGGAACCTGGTGTAACCTTCCCATTAAATGCTCTTTCTTGCAGAAATGCCTGAGAATTGAGAGCAATAGGGGCTTCCTCCATCTCATCTGGGTTCAACTCTCCATACAACACCATCCGCCTCTTCCTCCTCCTCACAGCCACCCTGGTATTTTATTGGTTCCATTTTACTGATGAGAAAACTTGAGGTTTGGAGAGTGATTTTCTTAAGGCTACACACAGAACTGTTAATTCCAAAACCTTCACTCCAAGCCTATGTGCCTCTGTTGGGTCTGTTCCATCTACCACATTAACAGTTTTCTGCACTGCATTGGGCCAGGATCTACTCTTTGGAAATCATCCTTTCATGGGTGAATGGGGCCCTTGACAGGTGGCTGTACCACCCTGAGTGCTAGGCATTCATACCTGAGGGTCTCTTATAGTAGCTTCATCTTGGGAAAATGCTACAATCTCTTCAGAGAGATTTCTCTCAGCTCATTCAGTTCACAGGCAGAGAGAAAGCTGTTATCTGGTAATGCACACCCTGAATTTAGAAATGTAATTATAAAAGTGTGAAATTGTGAAAAAAAAGGGGGAGGAACATTAGAACAGAGGAACTGTGGTGTTTATTGAATTTTTGCTTACAACACCGTGGGAACTTTGTGTACTTGTAAAATCCACTTCAACTTTGTGATGAGCATTTTATTATCATTTTTCAGGGGAGGAGATTGATGAGTGAACAGATGGTCTGCAACTTATAATGATTTGTGGTCAAGAGGACCCAACTCTCTCTAAAGGTACTTGACTGGAGGTTAAGTATTGTTAGATGAAATTCACTGAAAAAAGAATCTCAATTTTGTGTTAGATTGTTGTAAAAACATTGTTGTTTTTCCTCTTTAATGCCCCAGGCTGTCAGGTATGAGCAGGTCAGCTATTGGATTGACAGCTGCCAGATCCATCTCCCCTACTTGGCTAGAGTGACAATTGCCCAGGAACACAACGCAGTTGCTACCATAGGTTGGGCAGAGGTAAAGGCTGGATTGGGAAGCACTGCCATTGTCTCTGTGGTTCCTGCACCAGAACTATAAACAATACTGCTGTAACATCAGAAGGCTCATTTGTAGTAGCTGCAGCTGCAATGTCAGCCCTGCCAATTATTTTTTATTTATTTATTTTTTTGCGGTACTGGGGGTTGAACCCAGGGCCTGGCGCCTGCATGCTTTGCAAGTGCTGGACCACTGAGCTGCGCCCCTAGCCCCCCCCCCCCCCTTTTTGACTTTTTGAGACAGGGTCTCGCTAAGTTATGCAGACTGCCTCTGGTCTTGAACTTGCGATCCTCCTGCCTCCACCTCCTGAGCTGCTGGGATTACAGGCGTGCGCCAAGCCCTGCCATTTTTACAGGAACCATCGGAGCTGTCAATCAAGCTGCTAGTCCCTTGGCGTTTCCTTGAACTGTCGACAGCTATGGCTGTTTTAATAACCTTGAGGCTGCTCGGGGGGACTCTGAACCAGCCCCAGAGGGCCCAGAGAGACTTTATTCCAGTTATGGAAGCCACTGCAACCGTCCTGGCCACCACTCCATTCACGGCTTTGCTTCATGAGACTCTGCCTCAGCCATGGCCTCTCCAGACAGCCTGTGATGGCTTTGGGAGACTTTGCTTTGGCCATGATGGCTTCAGATGATCTTTAATGACTCCACTTACAGTTGCTTCACATGACTCCATCCCCTTGCAGCAGTGCTCAATCTGGTCAGGGAGTAGCACCTCCTTCACCTATGATAGCTAGTGTGCCTGCATGATGGGATACTTACACAGTGCTCCTCTCACTCTCCCGAATTCAGTCTGGGAGTCCTACCTCCTACAATTATTCTCTTGTGCTGCAACACTTGTTGTTGTTAGGTGCCCTTGAGTTGGTATCCGACCCATAGAGACCCTATGTACAATAGGCGAAACACTATTGTCAGTGCTTCTCTGCTGTTCATAGAGTTTTCAGTGGCTGATTGTTTTTTAGGAGTGGGTTGCTGGGTCCGTCTTCCAAGCCTACAGCACCTGGTGTTCCCAGGCGGTCTCTCATCCAGGTACTAACCAGGCCCGACCCTGCTTAGCTTCTGAGATCTGACAGGATCGGATGCCACAGGGCTACGGCTACAGACGCTGCAACACTAGGCCCCTATAAAACCCCATCTGAATGGCCTTATTGCTTATTTATGGTCTTTACCATGGGTAAAGGGAGCTGGTAACAGGAAGAACAGACAACTCACAGGGCTGTCAGCCCCAGGCATGCCTAGTGGCAGCTAGAGGCAGCTAAAAGACTCAGAAAGGCACTGGGAGCAGAAACTGCAGGAAGCTGAGACTATGGGGTGCTGAGATCATGAAGGACTGCAGCCGTGCTGAGAGGGCAAGGCATGTGCAAAATGAGAGGCTGCACAGAGATGAGTGCTGTAGGGGTTCCAGAAACCATTGAGAACTACTAGATCTGGTGGCTGAGGGGCTGTAACACTAAGAGCTGGAGGTCCCAACACCCTAAGCTTGGAGCTGTAACAATAGCTGCTAGGTCATGGGCCATTGGTCCTTAAAGTCCAGAGCTATGACACTAAAGAGTAAAAGGTCTTGACACCCTAAGCTTGGAGTTGCTGAATCTAAGGGAGCTTCCTTTTGCCTTTTTGCTATCTGAATAGAGTAAAAGAACCCTCAAGCAATTGGTGACATTTTCCAACTTTATGATGGCATGAAAATGATACACATTCAGTTGAAATTGTATTTTGAATTTGAATCTTCTCCTAAGCTAGTGATATGTGGTACAAGACTCCCTCCCACTCCCTCTCTCTCCCTTCTTCTCCTTCTCCTCCTCCTCCTCCTCTTCCCCCCCCTTCTCTCTCTCTCTCTCTCTCTCTGGGCAAGGACAGTGAGCCACAACTGTCAGTCAGCCACAGGATGGTGAGGGCAATGAACAAATTAGAATTTGCTGTTTGCTCTTGTGTGTTCTAGGACAAGCTTTGACTGTGGAGCACATAGTGGGAAAGAGGTAGTGGAGCAAGATGTACTGGTTGTCTACTTGTTTCTTGGACAAATGATGACATGAATATGGCTAAAAGGGTATCAGTACAGGTTTGGCATGAGGGCCTTAAACATAATTTCACCAAAAACAAAATGCAAAACCAAAGCACCAATAGCAGTTGCAATGGCCCTGATCTCATAGTCCAACACCTAGGCACAATGATGTGTAAGAGTTTTTGATGACCAAAGAGATGTTACATTCTTACTTTTGTTTAAAACCCAGATTATAGTGTGCTGTGTTGCTAAGCTGTGATATTCAATAGGTTAGGTGCATTAAGTGCATTTTCAGCTTATCATATTTTCAACTTTTAATGAATTTATTGGGATATAACCCCTTTGTAAGTTGAGGAGCATCTGAATTGGTTCTGTGGCTCTCATGATCCGGTAAACTAATCAGGTCACTGGCTGAGATTTGAACTTGAGTCTCTTAGGCTCCAGAGTCCTGTGCTTTATACAGTCCTCCATGGGGATCTACTCTAAATATGAGTAAAATCATGATTGCTATGTTCTTGAATCATTGGACAGCTAGATGATTTGCTCATTTAGGGCAAATTCAATTGCTTAAAAAATCCCAATTGTATATGCCCAAAAGAATTGAAATCAGGGACTCCAAGGGATATTTATACATCCATGTTTATGGAAGCATTTCAGCATAGCAAAAAGTGGAAATAACGCAAGTGTCCATTGGTGGATGAGTGAATAAACAAAACATGGTCTACACATGCAAATTCAGCCTTATAAGAAAAGGAAATTCTGACACATGCTATAACATGGATGAGCCTTGAGGACATTATATATATATTTTTTTTTATTAGAAATTTTTAATGTACATCATAATGTAATTCATTTTGACATGCTTTTCATTGTGACAATTTTCATATATGCAATTTGATTAAACATTATTCATATAGGTTACCCCTTACCCTCCTCTGTTTCCCCCGCTTCCCATCTAAGTTTCCCATCCAAGTCTTCTCTATCTTTTACTATGTAGTATTATATTATATGAAACATCCAGACACAAAAGGGCAAATTCCATATGAATCACTTGTGTGAGATACCTTGTTGTTGTTGTTGTTGTTGTTAGGTGCCGTCAAGTCGTGTCCAACTCATAGCAGCCCTCAGAGGGTTTTCAGTGGCTGATTGTTTCGGGATTGCCTTGGGAGTGGATTGCCACATCCTTCTCCCATTTTTGTGGTGCTGGGAACCGAACTCAGAACCTCAGAGACTGCAGAGCAGCGTTTTACCAACTGAACTAAATCCCAGCTCACTGTTAGATGCCATAGAGTTGTCAAATTCATAGAGACAGAAAGTAGAGTAGTGGTTGCCCAACACTGGGGATAGGAAGGGGGGGTGATTGGGAGCTAGGGTTTAATGTGTAAAGCCTTTCAGTTTTGTAAGATGAAAAAGATTTGTGAGTGGCTTGTGGCGATGGTTGCACAACAGTGTGCTTAATGCCAGTGAAATGTATACTAAAAAATGGCTTTATGTATGTTTTTAACACAGAGAACAAGAGAGAGAGAGAAAAAAAATCTCAGCTGTCTAGGAGGAGTTTGAAATTTTCTGCCAGGAAGCATTTGAATTTGGCTTCACAAACTCCAACTTTCAAACTCTGCTCGTTAAGAGGTGGGCAAAGAAGGTCAGGTCTGGTTTTATCTGGTATCCCACGCATATTGAGTGCTTCAGCCCCTCCTCAGTTCCTGGATATCTTCTGACTTGAGAATCTCCCTCCCTCCTTCCTTTCTCCCTACCTGTTTATCAACTGCCTACCACGTACCCTTCACTCTGCCAGACACCCAACATAAGGATATGTGATGTGTGCCCCAACACACTTGAATTTTCTCCCAGTTTTGTATGTTTTTATCAGGGTCGACAGTCTCAAGTTTGCTTCATATTGATTCATATTCCATTTGCCTCCTATGCCAGCTTTTTTCCAAGCAGAACTAAGCTCTAGCTTCAGCTTTAATTTCTGGTCCTGTACAGAGGTGGAGCTGGGCTGCATACTGGGAGCCTGCAGGAGCTCCGGTGGCTGTCCCTGGCCAAGTCGCTGAGAAGGACAAATGGAAGGGCCTCTGAGAGTCACTAGGCCCCAAAGCGGAGTGAATGTTTTTGCATTTTTCTTAGTCTGGCATCGTGGGAATTTGCCTGGTTTGGAAAGGCAGTCAAAGGATTCTTCCCTTCCCTTAAATAGTCGTGCATTTGTTTAAAGACTTCACACTGTCCGGAGGCTGGAATTTCCTTCTGTATTTCTTTTCACATCTGGGTGATGGTCTCCTGCCACTGGAGGACTTTTAATGAATCACTTCAGAGATAGCGTTTAATGTTTCCCAGATGGGAGGGGCTGGCACAGGTCTTTTTTCTTGAAGCGTACAGGGCAGGTCTGACTTGGCTTCCAGCCGGGCTGCCTGGAGCTGGTTGAGGGGGAGAAGCAGACAGGCATGGTTGCCTTTCTGGGAACCCTGCTCCTGTGGGACCTTGCAGCCCATGGCTCTCTTCCTCCTCAGGGCCGTCCAGGTGGAATGGGAGAGAAGGAAAGGAGACAGGCTGGTTTTAACTGGTTCAAGATGTCCTCTCCGGCGTTCCCTTCCTCAGTTCCTGGCAGGCACCTTGCTTTGCTTCCACAGGCTTTTGTGTGGTGTCAGGTTGCTGGGAGTCCAGGCTGGCTGGAGTTGCCTTCCAAAGTGCAGCGCTGGGAGCTGTGGACCACCAGGGTCTCTGGGCAGGCACTTGTTCCCAAAGCCCCCTCCAGAGGCTGGTAGTGGCTGGTGTCTCCAGGAAAACATAGGTCCAGGGGTCCTGCTCACTCTCAACCAGACAAAGTGCTTTATAGCCACACCTCAGCGCTGTGTCCCTCTGCCTCCCATGTGGCCCATACTCTGTGTTCCAGCCACTCCCGAGACACTTGGTTAGGGACTTCCCAGTTGCCTCCAGTCCAGAACCAACCTCCGAGAATCCCAACTAGCTCTGACCCGTAGCAGCCTCACTGCTAGGGAAGCAACTTCCCGGTTGCTGTGCCCCGCCCCCTGACTTCCTGTTGTGCTTGGCCAATGGGGAGTCGGTGAGAGAGTGGAGGCAGGAGGCTGGAGGTGGAGATGCTATGTCAGCTGTGTCTTGAAAGCCTCCAGTCCTTTCAAGGTGGCTCTCTCCACATCATCTTCTGTGTTCAGGTGAACCGTGTCTCCCTTCATCCTTTGAGTCTAGGGGTGGTGAATCACCCCCACCCCTTGGGCTGCACCATTTCTTGGGGTTTCCCTACAATTTGATTGTTGTTGTTGGGTATCCGACTCATAGCAACCCTATATACAACAGGTGAAACACTATTGTCAGTGTTTCTCTGCTGTTCATAGGGTTTTCAGTGATAGATTGATTTTGGGGAGTGGGTTGCCAGGCCCTTCTCCCAAGCCTACAGCACCTGGTCTTCCCAGGCGGTCTCCCATCCAAGTACAAACCAGGCCCAACCCTGCTTAGCTTCCAAGATCTGATGGAATCGAAAGCCATGGTGGTACAGCTGCAGGAGCAACTTGATTACACCTCTGTTAATAGTCTGTTTGCTAAACCCTTCTTGAGTTCTCCTGGGTGGTCCAGCTGGACTTTGGACTGAGATACACACTGTGTCATTTCCCACACCTCACCTGTTCCCGTGTTTCCTCTACCAAAAATTTCCTTCTTTGTGTTGACTACCAGTTGAACTGCTCCTCACCCTTCAAAACTCTGCTGCAGTGTCTCCTCTGTGAAGCCTGCCTTGAGTTCCCCCAATGAGCTGATTACTTGCACTTTGGCTGTGTCCTTCTCTTTACAGTGTCAGTTTTAGCATCTTCATCTTAACCGCTTACTATTGAGGTCATGTGCTGTTTTTCCCTCATTGAAATTTTACAGTGTTTAATTCCTTCAAGATTTGATTACATGACTGTCTTGCTTACCTCAATGCCCACCCAGGGGTACATGCTTAATAAATAATAGCTATTATCAGACTAGGCCGGGATTTAGCTCAGTTGGTAGAGTGCTGTGCTGCAGTCTCTGAGATCTCGAGTTCAATTCCCAGCACCACAAAAAATGGGAGAAGGGCCTGGCAATCCACTCCCAAGGCAATCCTGATACAGGCAGCCATTGAAAACCCTATGAGGGTCGCTATGAGTTGGATACCGACTCAATGGCACCTAACAACAACAACATTATCAGACTACTTCCCACTAAAGTGTGAATGACTATATGGTATAATGCATTGCCCCTCCAAGGAGTACCTCACATTTATAAGGAACCCTTTCCAAGATAACAGTCACTCCAAATAACCTCTAATTTGGCAGGATGAGGTAGAGAATCAAGGGGTCTTTTGAGCTCCTCAACTGTATCAAGTGCAAGGCCTTCCTATCTGTAGGTGTGAGAAAGAGAATCATTTCAGGTCAATCTCCAGCATGCAGAGGCTGCTTGGAGAGAGGAGACAGGTTGCTCAACAGTGGCCTGGGGGAGCAGTGTCTGTGGAAAAAGACAGATGTGACTGGACACATCTCCGCTTGGCTGGCGCGTGCTCCCAGTCCTATTGGAATGTGATGTTCTAAATTGTGACTGGCTGGCTTTCTTCTTTTGTGGTTGAATTTGTAATAACATAGACCATGAGTCTAGTTTTGCCAAAGTGGAAAAAAAAAATGCCATCCAATGGATTTTTATAGTGGTTCTTAAAACATTTTTAAAAATATTATTAAAGATGGAACTCAGTAAGTCTTTCATGTCTCGCTCTGGGCTTGACGAGCCAAAGCATAGACTTACAAGGCCTGGCGTGGGCAGGCAAGGGATGCTACACACCTGGGAGGTGCCAGCTCCAGTTAAGTCGCTTTGTACGATTTTGCCGAAAAAATGGAGCTACCTACGTAAGTACCAAGCCAGGGTAATTTGATCGTCCATGGCTTGGGGCAGAGATCAAAGCAAAGAGCCTTACTCTTCATTAAATTCAAGAAGCCAAGGAGCCTGGTGTGCTCTAAGAAGTCCAAATACATACTTCCTGGACTCCAAAGACTCCAACTTACATCTTAGATGGTAGAGAGGCAGGGCCAAGTGGAACTACCTATTGCAAACCAGCCATCTCCCTTCTCTGGGGAGCAGACAGGGCCAATCTCGTATCTTGTTTCCTAGTCAAGATCTTCGGGGACATCTTTGCCAGCATTTGATGTCCACGCAGCTCTTTCACTGGTGAGATTCTTGGGAAGGACCCAGGCGGTGTGTGCTGAGTCAAGGGTGTGGGTGCTGCGTGTCCTGGAGTGGTCAGGACAGAAGGTGTCTCGGGTCAGCAAAACGGGTCGCGCCAAGGTCTCTGAATTCACTGCTGTATCCTCAGCTTCTCCCGTCATAAACAGCCTGACTTCTGCCTCTCTGGAAGCTGGCGTGTAGTCACTGTGAGTTCCCAGAACCTAGCAAGGGAGGTTTGGGAGTGGGGCTGCAGATGCAGTTTGGCTTGGTCTTTACTTACGGCTCCGGCTGACCTCCTTTCTGCTGCCCGCTTGGGCTCTTCTTGCCCCCATCGGGGGCTTCAGCTTCCCATTGGGTTATGGCCTCGGCCACCCAGCTTGCGTGTGGTCACACACATGCTCTGCTGCTGCCTGAGTGACCTCAGCATGTGAATCCATTAAGGGTCAAGAGGGCGCTTGGACATTTTCATCTTCGGATGTTGGGCATATGAGTGGATCATACACTGTGGATTCCAAAACTGCCCACTGCTGGCCCTCTAGTGCTTGGTACTTAGTAGGTGCTCACTGGCTGATTCTCAGCTGCCATCAGACTTGCTTTTAGCTCTTGCATTTCTTCTGCCTCAGTGTTTATTTCCCTGACTTAGATCCAATCGTGGGAGGTCACTTCCATTGGTGAGAGGTGAGTGACATTCTTGCTTTGTTTATTTGGCCTTAGGTGCCATTAGTGCAATTCTAGCTTTATGATCTATGGCTTTTTTCTTTTTTCTTTCTTTCTTTCTTTCTTTTCTTTTCTTTTTTTTTTTTTTTGTGGTATTGGGGGTTGAACCCAGGGCCTGGAGCCTACATACTCTGCAAGTGCTGGACCACTGAGCTGCACCCCAGTTCGTTGTTTTACCTTTTGAGACAGGGTCTCGCTAAATTATGCAGACTGCCTCTGGTCTGGAACTTGTGATCCTCCTGCCTCTGCCTCCCGGGTCGCTGAGATTACAAGGCCTGCACCACTGCGCCCATGATCTGTGGCTTTCTGACGTAGGACCCTCACTCCACCTTGGGGTATGTAGCAGAGAAAGCTCTCTGAGCAAAGTGGTGGTTGACATTTCCCTTGTTCAAAAAATGGCATGTCAGTGTCTCCAAGACATTCAAAAAACTCCCAGTCAAAACATTTTGGACAGAACAACCAGCTTTTGTAAAGATAAAAAAGGGGGGTGGGGCAGTTTAGTGGGCAAAGATGTTCTGAGTAATTCTCTGCTTGAGTGACAGTCCAAATTAACAAGAGGCTGTTAGACGAGCATTTTCAGGAATCGTGGGATCCAAGCTGACTTGTCATCAGAGCGTCTTTATTAGATTGTAGAGGAGGCCCTGGTGACCTCACTGAGCACTGGGAGCTGATCAGTAAACAGTCACGCCTCCCGTCCCCTCCATGACAGGGTCCCACAGTTATTGTTGTTGTTAGGTGCCATCGAGTCGGTATTCGACTCATAGCGACCCTCATAGGGTTTTCAATAGCTGACTGTTTTGGGATTGCCTTGGGAGTGGATTGTCAGGCCTTTCTCCCATTTTGCGGTGCTGGGAATTGAACCTCAGAGACTGCAGTGCAGCGCTCTACCAACTGAGCTAAATCCCAGTCCATGGTCCCACAGATTTCTACAAAATTCCAACAAAATCACAGGTGAATGTGACGGCAGAAAGATCTGCCTTAGGAATGGAAGCCCAAGGGATGTGGAGTTGGTGTAGCTTTGACCTCTCTGCCCCTAGCGCAGAGGCCGGGAAGCCTCCCCTGGATAACAATGACAGAGAATCTGAGAAGTGTTTGTCCACGGAGGAGTGGGATGGATATCAGGCCCCTTGAGACAGCCCAGGAATGCAGGTCCTCTGGCATTGGCCCCGCCCCACTCCTGTGCACACCTGCACAGGAAGGGAGCCACGAGTTGGGTCCCTTTCTGTCTATGACATTCAGGAGTCAGGGTGTTCTCAAGAGGGTGAACTCACATAGGTGCGTGGCAGGATCTTGGAGACACTTCACAAAGCATGGGTCTACAGAGCGTAACATTTTGGCGCGCGTGCTGGGGCTGTACAGCGAGCCGTCGTGTTTTTCGTGCCTTGCGTTATTTCTCGTCAGCTTTCGTTTTCTTCCTGGCATTTTTGGCCCATACTCCGGGCTGGCCCATAATTCCTTCATGGTTGCCAAAGGCATTCCAAAGGATCCCTCCGCCCCAGTCGTGCACGTTGCTCACCCCATGCCCAGGGCTCAGATCTGTAAGTGTTGCCATATTTCCTGGGGGACAGAACATTAACACAGCACCTCCCGGAGCAAGGCAAGCATCAGGGGATACCCAAGCAATTAAAAATGTTAATTATTATGCGTTTATTCTCACTAGTATTAGAAAAATATAACTGGCAACTCAAGTCTGTATTTTTAAGAAAATTATCATTAGGTTGTTGTTGTTAGGTACCTTCGGAGTTGGCGTCTGACTCATAGCAACCCTATGTACAAGAGGCGAAACAGTATTGTTAGTGCTGCTCTGCTATTCATAGAGTTTTCAATGACGGATTGACTTTTGGGAGTGGGTTGCTATGGACAGCAGAGAAGCACTGACAATAGTGTTTCGCCTATTGTACATAGGGTCGCTATGAGTTGGATACTGACTCGATGGCACCTAACAACAACAACACTTAAGCCTCAGTTTTCTCATCTGTAAGATGGAAATAAAAACAATACTTTAAGGCCATTGAAAGGAATAAATCAAACATGGTATGCAGCGTGGCATGTGTTAGCATGCTGCATATGGTAGCCCAGATGGTGATGATGACAGAGGGCCAGTAAGCAAGGTCATCCTTCAGGTATTGAGACTGATTTAGGAAGAAAGAGGAATCATGTCATGAGGTTTGTGTTGGAGTTTTTGTCCAGGAGAACATCTTGACAGAGCGCGTGGTTTGCTGGTGTGTTAACAGCCATGCCCTGAGGCCACCATTTTCCTATGCCTTTATTTGGTCTGTAGGGACAAGGAACATTCTGTTCTGTTGGTCGTAAGTCAAGACTGTGGGAGTTGAAGGCAGCTCTGGGCACTTGGCTGCCTTCTTGATTGGGTCCAAGCCAATGGGGACCCGCCACAGTCCCCTGGGCCACGTGCATTGGGAGCGCCGTCCCACCTGGCTCCTTGCATGAGTGCACAGCTAGAATTTGTTGAGGCTCAGCCGAGGGTGCAGTGGAAGAGTGGGGCACATGGGCACATTACCTTGAGTGGAGATTGCCAGAATTCTTGCCAATGTAATATTAGCAGAAAGGACAGAAATGAGCAGAAGGAACGAGCTTGGCTTCTCCCAGACAGAGCTCCCGCATGAGAACAGATTCTTCTCTCTGCTGGGTTTTGATTTAGCTTGCAATTATTTTGATTAACTTTTGTAGAAACCACATTTTCTGATTTCTGTACACGAGGCTTTGACATTTGGGGGTCTTGCAGACCCTGTGGGGACTTCTCCTCCTGGGGCCGGCTGATTCTTCGAGATAATGAAGGACTCAGGTACAGATGTGCCTTTCATATGCAAACCAGAGCTCAGACTCCAAACTACCACCTCACTTGGCTCTCATATTCTTGCCCACTATACACCTACCCTGCCTGCAGCCATACCACTGTGGCGTCCAATCCTGTCAAATCTGGAAGCTAAGTAGGGTTGGGCCTGGTTAGTACTTGGGTGGGAGACCACCTGGGAAGACCAGGTGCTGTAGGCTTGGGAGAAGGACCTAGCAACACTCCCAAAAATCAATCCACCATTGAAAACCCTATGAATAGCAGAGCAGCACTGACAATAGTGTTTCGCCCTTTGTATGTAGGTTGCTATGAGTTGGACACTGATGCAAGAGCACCTAACAACAACCTCTCCCTAGTTCCTGCTAATATTATTCAAACTAGCCAAATCCTGAGCCTGCTTTCTCTGCCTTGCTAATACCTTCATGTTGAAAACAATAAAAAAATTCCACCATTTTCTCCTTGCTCCTTTCACCTTCTAACTCGCCCCCTGTGGCCCCCATGGCAAGGCATGCTGTACCTACTATTTATAGTCCTTTGTGATAGTCATTTCTCTGTGTATTATTTTGTCATGCCTGAGCAAAACGAATACCAGGTACCCTTACAACAACTTTGGTGATGGACATTCTGTGGATAACGAACATTCCCATCTGTAGGAATCAGGTATTGACTTATTAAGCCCAATGACTTCATGGAAATAGCACTGTTTACACGGAGATGGGGTAATTTCTCTCTTGAGAATCAGAGTAGGTCCAGTGCCTGGCTTTGATTGTCAGTAGGGTAATGTCAGACTCTTACTTAGTGACTTGGGGAAGACTCCTTATATCATTTGGGTTTTGTGAAGGATCACATAACTTAGAACATATTCCCATAGGATAGGGTTTAGGGCACTTTCTTTTTTTCTGGAGGGAATGAGAAGGCAGAATTCTGACTATGGAAGCCAGATTTCAGGGATGATGAATCCAGCCATCCAGATGGAAATCCACCATCTTCTCAGAGAAGACCACTTCTTGGATCAATATCACATGCTTTCTGATTTCTTTTCATCTGGTTGTCCTCATCCATCAAAACCTAAAAGGGGTCCTTTGCCTACTTCCCAAAATTTCAAAGAGGCAGGAAAAGAGTTGAAGGGTAACCAAAGACAAACCTTGTCCCAAAAGAGAGAGATTTGGGATGAGGAGTGGATCTAGGTAAGCCCTAAATAAGTGACTTGACTGATTTCTGGGGGGATGAAGTGGCTTATGGGCCATAATGGATTAGATCTGGGGTATCTCATGTATTAAAGGTGTGCTCGCCATCCTGTCTGTCAGTTTTCTATACCACAAAGCCTTCTGTGTTGCTGTGATGCTAAAAGCTATACCATTGGTATTACAGACACCAGCAGGATCACCCATGTTGAACAGGGTTCAGCTGAGCTTCGAGACTAAGACTAGGGAGAAGGACATGGCTAACCTACTTCTGAAACATTTAGCCATTGAAAACCCTATGAATAGCAGAGAAACACTCTCAGATTTAGTGCCGGAAAATGAGCCCCCTGGGTTGGAAGACACTCAAAAGATGACTGGGCAAGAGTTGCCTCCTCAAAGTAGAGTTGACCTCAACAATAGGAATGGAGTACAACCCCAAGAATTTCCATTTGCTGAGGTGACCCAACTCAAAATGAGAAGAGACAACTGTACACATTCATTAATAATTGGAATGTGGAATGTATGTAGTATGAATCTAGAAAACCTAGAAATTGTTAAAAGAGAAATGGAGTGCATAAACATTGACATTCTAGGCATTGATAAGCTAAAATGGACTGGCCTGGGCCATTTTGAGTCAGATTATATTGTCTACTATACTGGGAATGACAAAGAGAAATGGTATTGCATTCATCATCAAAAAAGACATCTCAAGATCTGCCCTGAACTACAATGCTGGCAGTGATAGAATAATATCCATACGCCTACAAGGAAGGCCAGTTAATATGACTAATATTCAAATTTATGCAAATTTATGCACCCACCGCTAAGGCCATAAATGAAGATAGGGAAGATTTTTTCCAGCTTCTGCAATCTGAAATAGATCAAACACGCAACCAGGACATACTGATAATTACTAGTGACTAGAATGCAAAAGTTGGAAACAAGGGGGCTCAGTAGTTGGAAAAGATGGCCTTGGAAACAGAAATGATGCTGGAGATTGCATGATAGAATTTTGTCAGCCCAATAACCTTTGCATAGCAAATACATTTTTTTTACCAACATAAACAGTGACTATATACGTGGAAGTCACCAGATGGAACATATAGGAACCAAATTGACTACATTTGTGAAAAGAACCAATGGAAAAGCTCAATATCAAAAGTCAGAATAAGATCAGGTGCTGATTGTGAATCAGACCATCAAGTGCTCAAATGCAAGTTCAAACTGAAACTGAAGAAAATTAGAATAAGTGTACAAGAGCCAAGGTATGATCTTGAGTATATCCCATCTGAGTTCAGAGAATACCTCAAGAACAGGTTTGATGTGTTAGACACTAATGATCCAAGACCAGATGAGTTTTGGCATGAGATCAAAGAAATCATTCATGAGGAAAGAAAAAGATTATTAAAATGAGAAGAAAATAACACCAAATTACATGTCAAAAGAGACTCTGAAACTTGCCCTTGAATGTCGAGCAGCTAAAGTAAAAGGAGGACATGATGAAATTAAGAAACTAAACAGAAGATTGGAAAAGGCAACTTGAGAAGATAGGATCAAATATTTTAATGACGTGCAAAAAGCTGGAGACAGAAAACCAAAAGGGAAGAATATACTCTGTTTTTCTCAACCTTAAGGAATTGAAGAAAAAATTCAAGCCTTGAGTGGTAATAGTGAAGGATTCTACAGGGAAATATTAAATGATGCAGGAAACATCAAAAGAAGATGGAAGAAATACAGAGTCATTATATAAAAAAGAGTTGGTGCATGACCAACCATTTCAAGAGGTTGCATATGATCAAGAACAAATGGTACTGGAAGGAAGAAGTGGAAGCTGCCTTGAAGGAATTGGTGAAACACAAGGCTCCAAGAATTGATGGAATACGAATAGAGATGTTTCAACAATAGCTGCAGCACTGGAAGTGCTAACTTGTTTATGCCAAGAGATTTGGAAAACAGCTACCTGGCCAACCAACTGAAAGAGGTCCATATTTGTGCCTATTCTGAAGAAAGTGGATCTAACTGAATGTGGAAATTATTGAACAGAGCTTTAATATCACACACAAGCAAAATTTTGCTAAAGATCATTCAAAAGTGACTGCAGCATTATATAGACAGGGAACTTCCAGGAAATCAAGCCAGATTTAGAAGAGGGCATGGAAACAGGGACATCATTGCTGATATCAGATAGATATTAGCCAAAAGCAGAAAATACCAGAAAGATGTCTACTTATGTTTTATTGACTATGTAAAGGCATTTGACTGTGTGGATCACAATAAATTATGGATAACATTGTGAAGAATGGGAATGCCAGAGCACTTCATTGTATTTATGAGGAATCTGTACATGGACCAGGAGGCGGTCATTTGAATAGAACAAGGAAACATTGCCTGGTCTAAAGTCAAGAAAGTTGTGCATCAGGGCTGTATCTTTTCACCATACTTCTTCAATCTTTATGCTGAGAAAATAATCCAAGAAGCTGGACTTTATGAAAAAGAACACAACATCATGATTGAAGGAAGACTCATTAACAGCCTGTATTATGCAGATGAAACAACTCTGCTTGCTGAAAGTGAGGAGGACTTGAAATATTTACTGATAAAGGTTAAAGAACACAGTCTTCAATGTGGCTTGTTCCTCAACATCAAGAAAACAAATATCTTTACAACCGGGTTAGTATGCAACTTCATGATAAATGGAGAAAAGGTGCAAGTTGTCCGAGATTTTCCTTTCCTTGTTTTTACAATCAACACCCATGGAAGCAGAAGTCAAGAAATCAAAAGATGCATTGTACTGGGAAAAGCTGTTGCAAAAGACCCCTTTAAAGTGCTGAAAAATAAAGATGTCACATTGAAGACAAGGGTGTGCCTGTCTCATGCCATGGTATTTTCAGTGGCATCGTAGGATTGTGAAAGCTGGACATTGAATAAGGGAGACAGGAGAAGAACTGATGCTTTTGAATTATGATGCTAGAGACAAATATTGAATATACCATCAACGGACAAAAGAACCAACAGATCTGTTCTAGAAGAAGTGAAACCAGAGTGCTCCTTGGAAGCAGGGATGGCTAGACTGCATCTTACATATTTTGGACATGTTGTCAGGAGGCACCAATCCCTGGAGAAGGATATGCTGTTTGGGAGAGTGGCAGGTCAACAACAACAACAAAAAGGAAGTCTTTCAACTAGATGGATTGACACGATGACTGAAACAGTGGGCTTAAACATAAAAAAGATCATGTGCCTGCCCCACGGAGTGTTTCACTCTGCTGTACAAATGGTTGCTATGAGTTGTACTCCACTCTACGGCACCACCACCACCACCACCACTGGCCTGTGGTGCTCTTAGGAGGTGGGATCTGGTGGAAGGGGGATATTAGGATTCCAACCCCTTCTCTTTCTCTGCTTCCAGGCCACCATGAGGTGAGCTGTTTTACTCCACCACACTCTCCCTGTCATGCTGTTCTGTCTCACCGCAGGCCCAGAGCAATGGGGCCAGGTGACCATGGATGGAAATCACTGAAACCTTGAGCCAAGATAAATGTTTCTTCTTTATAAGTTGATCGTCTCTTGTATTTTGTGACAGTGGCAGAAGGCTGACTAGCACAAGGGCCATGGATGATGTCAGAAAAGGTGCAGACTCTCCACGTCCCAGCTGGTGGCTTCCCCTGGTGCTTTCGGGTGAGGAAAGGAGAGATGCTGCTACTCAGCTTGGTGGCGAGGAGAGACCTGACTGCAGGCCAGTAGCAAGGTGGCGCAGTCTGGGCCCTGAGGCTGTGGCACATCTGCTTTTGTTCAGAGCAGTGGGCGCACAAAGGTTGGGGACTTACATCACATTCAACTTGGCCTATAAATAGTTTTTTCCCCTAACGTTTTGCTTTAAATATCTTTATTTTTAAATAATTAAAGATCTACAGGAAGTTGCAAAAATATTAGCAGTGTTCCTGGTGCCCTTCTGCCAGTTTCCTCTAGCTGTTACATCGTACCCAAGAATAATAATAAAATGTAAAAACCAAGCCACCATGGATACATCAGATGTATATACAGATGCTCCCAACTTGCCACAGTGTTACATCCCCAAAATCTCATTGAAATCTCATTGAAAATATTGTAAGTAAAAAAGGCGTTGACTCCGATTAATGACCATCCTAGCTAAGCAACATAGCACACTGTAGAGTGCCAATTTCCTCTGGTGATTGTGTGAGCTGAGGGCTGCTTCTCAGTGATGCTGTCCCGCATCAGAGAGAGTGTAGGACCGCATAATCATCATCCCAGGAAAAGATCCAAATTCAAAACTCTGCATAGGGGTCCTACGGAATGTGTATGGCGTCCATATCACAGGTGAAAAATTGTAAGTCAAACCATCATTAAGTCAAGGCCTGTCTGTAGTTCTAAGTCATTTTATTGCACATACAGGTGTGTGTCACTACCAGTACCTCAATCAAAACACAGAGCCGTTCTGTCACCCCAAAGATGTCCCTGGTGCTGCCCCTTATAATTGTGTGCCTGGCACAGAACTGGGAAGTGTTTCGATCTGCTGTACATAGGGTTGCTATGAGTTGGACTCGACTCGATGGCACCTAACAACAACAACATATCCCTAAACCCTGGCACCTACCGATCTGTTTTCCATTCCTATAATTTTGTTATTTTGAGAATGTCATATAAATGTAATCATACAATATATGATCCTTTGAATTGGCTTATTTTACTGAGCCTAATGCCCTTGAAAGCCCACCCAAGCTGTTGCATTTAACAGATAGCTCACTCCTTTTCATTGTTACCTAATATTCCCTACTGTGGATAGATACAGTTTGTTTAACCACTCACCTACTGAGGAACAGTTTGAGGCCTTTACAAATAATCATTCATGTAAGGTTGTTTGCATGGATGTAAACTTTGATTTCTCTAGGCTAAATGCCCAGGAGTATAATTGCTGAGTCATATGCCAAGTATATGTTTAGTTTTGAGAAATTGCCAAACTATTTTTCGCAGTGGCTGTACCATTTTATGTTCCCACCAGCACTGTATGAAACCAGTTCCTTCATGTCCTTACCAGTACTTGGTGATGTCACTATTTTTTAAGCTTTTATCTACCCTAAGGGGTGTCTAGTGATATCTTATAATGGTTTTAATCTGCTTCTCCCTAGTGATTGGTGATATTTTAAGCCTTTTCATGAGTTTATTTGATATCTTCATTGTGAAATGTCTCTCCATATCTTTTAGATAGTTTTGAAATGTTTTGGTTGGGTTTGCAATTTAGTAATAAGGACTTGAAGTCGAGTTTAATTGGAAAGGTCAGCAAAATAAGACAGTAAATACCAGGTCTTACTGTGGTTGTCAGAATGGAAAACAGATGCTGCATTTTGTAATGCACAATTTCCAACGGGAAGTAGGGTGCTTAAAATAGGCACCAGTGAACACGATGCGGCAACGTAAGCACTTAGTAGTTAATAAATATTGCCAGCGTGCTGTGGCGCTTTCAAGTCACGTGCTTGTAACTAGCATAAGCAGCAGCAATGACGAATGGCTTCTGCTGAAGACTCCCATGTGTCAGGCCATACAACATGGTTTTCATGCATTGTCTCTTTATTTCTGTTCTCATAATGGCTCTTATGATCCTATCTCACAGATGATAAAACTGAGGCTCTGAGGATGGGATTTGTCCACTGTCACACGGCCAGGATGTTTTGAACCCAGGCATGTTTGCTTTTGAAGCCTGTGCTTCCATCTGATGGGATGCTTCCCATTTAAGGCTCCACAAAGACCACTACAGGAAAAGTTTCTATCTTAAACAGAACTAGAACCCAAAGACATATAGAAAAATACTACTAAGTAAAAGAGAAGACTTAGATGGGAAACTTAGATGGGAAGGGTGGGAGGGGGGAAGCATAGGGGAGGGTAAGTGGTAACCTATGTGAATAATGTTTATCAAAATGCATATATGAAAATGTCACAATGAAAAGCATGTCAAAATGAATCACATTATGATGTACATTAAAAATTTCTAAAAAAAAAAAACAAAAAAAAAGAAAAAAAAAATAGATCCCCTCCCTCTGGCCCCTCTGTTCCGATCTTGTCTCCTGCTGCTGATGGCTACCTCATCTCTTGTTGTTGTTGTTAGGAGCTGTCGAGTCAGTATCCTACTCACAGCGACCCTCTGTACAACAGGCGAAACACTATTGTCAGTGCTTCTCTGCTGTTCATAGGGTTTTCAATGGTGGATTGATTTTCGGGAATTGGTTGCCGGGTCCTTCTCCCAAGCCTATAGCACCTGGTGTTCCCAGGCGGTCTCCCATCCAAGTATTAACGAGGTGTTCCCAGGTGGTCTCCCATCCAAATATTAACAGGCTCGACCCTGCTTAGCTTCTGAGATCTGACAGGATCAGATGCCCCAGGGCTACGGCTGCAGGCACCTCATCTCTAGGCACCACTGATTCCCCACACTCTGGGATTCCACCCACAGCTCAGACATTGCCATTGACCCTAATTGCACCTTGTCTGTCAGGCATAGATGATTTCCTTTGGAACCCAGGCTTACTTTGAGGGATCCCTGGGCTGGTTCCTGGGCAGGCACACCAGCTCCCCATCTTCCGCCCCTGTGTATTATTGCTTGTGCACTCCCTGTACCCCCAGATCCCATGGGCATGGAACATTTCTAATCAGAAACATGGCATAAGTGTTTCACAGTCTGCACCTGTCAGGTCTCATCAGGAAATAGGTGGCATGCATCAGGAGAGTCAAACCGGAGTATGGGGCAGGCTAAGGAGACTGACAAAGAGTGCTGAGGTCCCCAGGAACCAGCCCCCCTAGGGACCCCTGATTGCCCTTGCAATGGGGGCAAGGGGAGGGAAGGATGTTTCTGGCGAGAGCTGGTGAGAGCTGTGGGCCAGGGAAGGGGATTTGCCTTCCAGAAGCTGCAGGCACAGAGCCACTGCCAGATCTTCCGTGAGGCAGGTGGGGAGTGTGGCCGGGGCTTCCATTCGCCAGACCTGACCCGGAGGCACAGGGTGAGGCACAGGTGATGCAGTCCCTGCAGGTGGGCCTCTGAGGGCAGAGCAGGGTGTAGGACATGGTGCTCGGGCAGCATGACAGGCTGAATGATGGCCCAACCTTGTCCATGTCCTTGTCCTTGGAACCTGTGGCTGGATGTGATCACAATGGTTTTTGTAAATGAGACAGGATCACAGTGACTGGAAAGAGACATGAAGGCAGAAGAAAGCAGTGGGAGGGAGGGGAGAAGAAGTCATGAGGTGAGGAGTGGAGGTGGCCTCTGGAAGAAGAAAAACGCAAGTAAATGGATTGGCCCCTCTGGTTCCAGATGAAACTAGCCTTGGTGACGGTTTTGTAATTGAACACGGTGGGTTTCCCCTTGGTGAGTGCCAAGCCAAGGAGCATGACCAGGAGGGAAAGCATGAAGAAAGGCTTAATACTTGCAACAAACAAGGGGAGTAGCCGGGCGCACACCTGTAATCCCAGCGGCTCGGGAGACGGAGGCTGGAGGATCACAAGTTCGAGACCAGAGGCAGTCTGCGTAATTTAGTGAGACCCTGTCTCAAAAAGTAAAAAAAATGGACTGGCGGTGCAGCTCAGTGGTCCAGCACTTGCAAAGCATGCAGGCACGAAGCCCCGGGGTTCAACCCCCAGTACTGCAAAAAACAAACAGAACAAAACAAAAACAAACAAAGCAAGGGGAGCCCTGGGAATAATTCCCAAAGCAGTGTCTGGCCACGCACAGAAAGCCGGGGGTTGCTTCTGGACTAATCCCTGCATATTCACGTGGGAAGGGCTGGTCATCACCGGAGAGCCCCGCCCGTTCCTGAGCGTGCTGAGTTTGACGTCATGCCCGTATTAAAAAAAAAATGAGGGGCTGGACTGCCTGTGGGTGGAGAAGCCAGTGCATATTATGACTAGCAAAGTCTGCTAGCCCTCAAAGATGGCTGACCTTTCTCTGAAACACAAACAACTTTAAGAGGCAGGCTTACAGTTATTTAAAGAGGCAGTGGCTTTTTCCTGCAAAGTAGGTGATTGTCTCTGAACGTACTTTGCCCAGTGAGAGTGATGTTGTACTTCTGGCCTCCGCAACTGTGAGAAAATAAATTTCTGATTTTTGAAGCTACTGACTTTGTAGGAACTTAGAGAAGTTGGCCATGGGAAATCCATACCCACGGTTTTCCTTCATTCAGTGGCTACATCTTTAATGCGCCTCTTCCCTGAAGCATCAGTCACCCTCCCTCATACACAGTGCTTCTCTGGGGTGGGTGGCAGCAGGGACGCCAGGTCCCATCCAGTTCAGCTGAATCAGGGGCAGGGGGCGGTGGTGGAGGAGTAACTCTGACTGTACTCCTCACAGGCCACGCCCAGCTCTGTCTGATCAGCAAGGCTCTGAGTCTGGGTGGAGGGGCACCTCAAGGGGAGGAGAGCAGGACCCAAGTGTCTTGGGATCTGTGGGATGGGGTGGCTATTTCATGCTTGCAGCATCTTCCATAGCACAGGAACCTGAGCTCAGCCTGAGCACAGGGAGTTCCTGCTGCCATCTTGAGTCATGGGACCTGTACTAGTTTCCCATAACTACAAACTTAGCTGCTTAAAATGAAACAGATTTACTCTCAGTTCTGGAGGCTGTGGCTCTGAAATGAATTGAGATGTTGGCCTTCCTGAGGCCTAAAGAAAGAATCCTTTCCTCCCTCCCTGCCTCCCTTCCTCCCCTCCTTCCTTTCTCTTTCTCTGTTTCATCTTTTTTCTTTCTCTCTTTCTTTCTTTTCTTTTTCTTTTACATTCTTGCAGCTTCTTTCCCTTTTTGGCCTTTTCTTTCATCTTCAAAGCACATCATCACAACCTCTGTTTCTGTCATCACATAGTCTTTTCCTTTGACCCTGCTTCCTCCTACCTCCATCTTATGAGGACCTTTGTATTACTAGAGAGTGGGGACTGGATGGTAGTGCCCTCTGTGCCGGGTTCTTGATCTCATAGATCAAAGAATGAGTCTGTGGGTCACACAAGGCAAGCAAAAGTAAATGTTTTATCTAGAACAGTTGCTGGGTGCCGTTAAGTCAGAGTCCAACTCATAGTGACCCTACATACAACAGGCAAAACACTATCATCAGTGTTTCTCTGCTGTTCATAGGGTTTTTAGTGGCTCAGTGTTTTGGGGAGTGGGTTGCCAGGTCCTTCTCCCAAGCCTACAGCACCTGGTGTTCACAGTTGGTCTCCCATCCAAGTACTAACCAGGCCTGACCCTGCTTAGCTTGTGAGATCTGACAGGATTAGACATCACAGTGGTACAGCTGCAGGAATCTAGAACAGTAGGAAAGTAAAATTTTTTTACAGAAGTGATTCTTTATAAAAAAATTAAAATTTTAAAGAAAAGTAAAAGTGAAAGGTGAAAGTACGAAAGTGAAAGAGCAAAAGCCTCTGACATAGCAGAGGGGGTTCCCACAGTAGCCACCACATGACAACTGACTAGGGGTATATAAAATCTCCTTGGTCATGTTGGGAATCACTGACAGGGTCCTGCCAGAATTCTGCCAGATGATATCTATGATTGGGTTCTTCAAATCTAGCTGTACTTCAGTGTTTGGCTGATTAGAATTTTCCCTGATGGTCCCCCAGTTGGCTGGAAGTTGGCAGCAGCGGGCTCCTCCCTGTCTAATCCCCTAGGGGTTCTACCTCCTGGTATGTTCTGCCCAGCAACTGTGAATAGCCAATGGAAATAAAGCTTGTTCTCTCACTTTGATTAGATTGAGACTCCTTGGGTAAAGCAGAATAAAATCTCCCCACCTCTTTAAAAATTTTAACCATTCTGGTTAGTATGCATTATGATAGCATCATGACTTTAGTGTTTACCTGATAACTAATGATATTGGACACATGTTCACATGTCTATTGGCCACGGGATTATCTTTTGTGATAAATAACTGCTCAGAATTTTTGTCCATGTTTGGGGGAGAAAGGCAATAATAGCTATACTTTCTTACTGATTTATGTTGTTGTTGTTAGGTGCTGTCAAGTAGGTATCCGACTCATAGCGGCCCTACATACAACAGGCAAAACACTATTGTCAGTGCTTCTCTGCTATTCATAGGGTTTTCAATGGTGGATTGATTTTTGTGAGTGGGTTGCTGGGTCCTTCTCCCAAGCCTACAGCACCTGGTGTCCCAGGCGGTCTCCCATCCAAGTACTAAACAGGTCCAACCCTGCTTAGCTTCCAAGATCTGATGGGATCTGATGCCACAGGGCTATGGCTGCAGACTACTGATTTATAGGCCTTACTATATACATATGGTACTTTAAATATATGTATTACAAACATCCCTCTCTGAGGCTCGGTTTTTAGCTCTCATCTTTTTCGATGAAGAAAAGTTGTTAATTTTAATAAAGTCTAATTTGTCAAAAAAAATGTTCCCCACCTCTAGGTCCTTGATTAAATCACATCTACAGAGTCCTCTTATCACGTACACTAAGAGTCAGTGGTTTTACACATGGGGATATGTCATCTCTGGGAGCCATTATTCAGCCTGCCACATGCCCCTCAGAGGTTGTGAATGCCCTTTGACCTTGGGTAGACCCTGGCACACAGCTGCCCCTGGAAGGCCATGGAGAGTCATCAGGCCTGAGACCACTCTTTTACTGAGCGCACTTAACTTGAGGGCCACGTGGAGCCCGTATTTGGCCATTCCTCTATAAGCTTGTCCCCAGATGGGATCTTCCCTGGCCTTCCCTCAAAGAACATGGACATGTGATCATGGACACACTGGTACACACATGACGAATGTGATCATGAGATTGTTGTAGCAACCACTTGGTGCTTGCTGTGGAGCTCAGAGAGACATATCTCAGCCACCTGTCTTAGAAGAATCTGAGGACCCCTGAGACAGAGGACCTGTTGGTTTTCCATGGTGTTTCTTGTAGCCTTTTCCCTTGTGAGAGTTCCTAACTTCTCTGAAGTCAAGTTGAACACTGGAGTCTAAGGCTCCAGCTGGGCACTGTGATGCACACCTGTAATCCTAGCAATTCAGGAATATGAGGCAGGAGGATCATGAGTTGGAGGCCAGAGGCAGCCTGTGCAACTGAATGAGTCCCTGCCTCACAATAAAAAAAAAGGGCAGGGTGTACAGCACTTATCCAGCACACGTGAGCCCCTGGTTCAATCCCCTTGTACTACCAATAAATAAATAAAGCCCCAGCTAAGTCCACATTGGCCAAGGCTGCAGTCAGTACTCAGGTGTACACGGCCACAGGAACATTACATGGCCGGGTGCAGTGGCGCACGCCTGTAATCCCAGCGGCTGGGGAGGTGGAGGCGGGAGGATCCCAAGTTCGAGACCAGAGGCAGTCTGTGTAACTTAGCAAGACCCTGTCTGAAAAAGTAAAAAAAAAAAAAAAAAATGGGCTGGGGGCGCAGCTCAGTGGTCCAGTACTTGCAAAGCATGCAAGCGTGGGGCCCTGGGTTCAACCCCCAGTACCGCAAAACAAAACAAAACAAAACAAAAAAGAACGTTACATGAGGCAAGTGGAGTTTAGATTCCTTTACAAAGAAGAGTTCAGGCCTCCACAGTTTCCCCAGTTCAAAGGTCTATGTGGTCACTGAAAGTGGGTGGGGCCTCTAAACAGCTCATCGAGCAGCTGGAATTTGTGGTAAGAGGATAAAGGGGGTAGCGCAATGAACACTGCATCCTCCTAGAGAGACGAAACCTTTGGAGGATGCCTGAGGAGTAGATGGTGGAGCCCCACGGTGTTTCTGACCTGCTATGCCTGAATGTTGTGTGCAGGGAGAGCTAGAGTGCCCAGGACCATAAGGTCTTCCCCTAGTCTCTCATTTGAGGGATGTTTAATCAACAGTATTTCTGGGTATCTCTATATGTGGGTAACATTTTTTGTTCATTTCGTTCCCTGAAGATCTCTTGGGAAAGATAACTCTCTGGACCTTAATACTCTTCAAATGCATTTGTTTTTTTTAAACAAAATCAGTGTTTTGTTCTCTACTTTATAGGGTTCACCAAAAACAAACAAAAAGAAACCCTTCATTGATATGAACTTTAATGGGATATGTTCCCCTGTAACTGAAGAAAGGTTATAAAAGCGTGTGCACACTCCTGCCCTTCAACAAGGAAGCAATCTCAGAGCTAAATTGTTTTTTTATTTTTTAAGTGCCATTGAGTTGGGTCCGACTCATAGCAAGACTGTGTACAACAGAATGAAACACTACCTGACACTGTATCATGCACATAATCTTTTTGTATTTGAGCCCATTGTTGCAGCCATCATGTTTCTTCCCATTTTGAATGGTGCCACATCAGCAAATGGAGGTCTCAGGGGCTTTATGACATTTCCATCGTCAAAGTAGACTCTACTTGGAGGAGGTAACTCTTTCCCAGTCATTTCTTGAATGCCTTCCAGCCTGGGGTGGCTCATTTTCTGGCACTATATTTGACAGTACTTGTCTGTTCTTCATGTTGTTGTTGTTACTGTGAATTAGCCAAGAACTGGGGTTGAAAATGATAGAAGCATAACTTAGGCTTTAAGCCATGTCATTATGCGTTAGTGCCGTTATCACAAAATACGAGTGCCAGGGTAGTTTACCAAGAGCAGTAGTTCTGGAGGCTGGAGAGTTCAAGGCCGAGGTGCTGGTGTTGGGGTCTGTGAGGGCTGTTCTCTCCTTCCAAGATGGTGCTTGCTCTGCATGTTCACATGGTAGATGTGGAGCACGCGCCTCCCGGTCCGGCCTGGAGGTTTGGACGGGTGGTGCCGCCTCACACAGAGATACTAAACACAATTCACTCAGGACCCTCGGGTGAGGGGTGCGGACTCCTGTGGCCCTCAGGACCCCAGAGGAGATGGGAGAAAGGAAAAGCCTCAGGCGCTTTTGCCTTCCAGGGGCAAACACCTGTGTTGGTTGTCTCGGTGGTCATGAGGAGATAGCTGTTACTTCATCGGTGATCAGGCGGAGAGCAGGTTCTTTTACTGGTTGATGATTGCAACGGGAGAGCATTCTTTCCTCACCAAAGGTCCGAGGGAGAACAAGAAAGCTGTTTCCTCATTGGTGGTCCAGGCAGGAATGAGCGAGAAGGTCTTGCTTAGCCGATAGTGTGGGAAAAAAGGCAAAGAGGTGAAAAAGGATCAAGCTGCCTCAGCGCAGCTCCTTACATAGCTCGCCCATGGAATGGCCTGAGCCAATCAGCTTTCAGTCCAATTGTCCAATCAGGAAGGGTTTTGTACAAACGTCCAACCAAGTTACTTTCATTTTCCCTAGATTTCTAATTTACAAACCAGATATTCAAAAGCCATTTTCCCAGTTTGGGAGTTTTTGCCAATTTCCTCCCAATTTTTCCCTACAGTAGAAGGCTGAAAGAGCAAGATTTTGGGCTCAAAAGACTTATAAGTCCATATAGAGAGCCTGTCTCCTTCAGGTATAGCTTTGTCTGGAGGCCCAGATGTATCTTGAAGGCTTTCCCTCTCCCTATATCTCAGTTCCACTACCTCCCATGAGCACTGTGGTAACTTTGGACTCACATTCTACCAGTTAAGCAGGCTCAGTGGAAAGCAACAGTGTCTTTCCCAATAATTATTGGATTAGTTCCCATTGACTTGGTTTGGACCATGTGACCATCCTTAAACCAATTGCCATGTGGCCTGGAGGATGTGATGCTCTGATTGGCTGAATCTGGGTCCTTTGTTCATCCTGGAAGCCAAGGCCTGGGGTCAGATCTGACTAAACCACAACACCTGAAAATCAAGGAAGAAGGTTAGTGTCCCCCCAAGGAGAACTGGATGCTGTTAACAGAAGATGGAGGAGCAGATATCACAGAATGTCCTCCTCAACTAACAAAGTCAGAAGGGCTTATTAAAAGGTATAAGTTAGCTCTCCCTGACATGTCTGTTAGCTTGTTGTGCTATGGGGGCTTGGGTGTTGCTGTGATGCTGAAAGCTATACCAGCGATATTTCAGATAATACCAGCAGGGTCACTGGTAGTGGACAAGTTTCAGCTGAGCTTCCAGACTAAGACAGACTAGGGAGAAGGACCTGGAAGCCTACTCTCAAAACAATTGACCATCAAAAACCCTGGCAGTCCACTCCTGAAATAATCCCGAAACAATCAGACATAGAAAACCTTATGAATAGCAGAAGAACACTGACATAACAAAGTTCTAAGGAGTGTTTTATTCTGTTGTCTCTATGAGTCAGACCCAACTTAATGGCACCTAAAACAACAACAACAATAACATGAACAACAGAGAAGTACGGTCAAATATAGTGCCGAGCCCCCACAGGGTGGAAATTCAAGAAATGACTAGGAAAGAGTTACCTCCTCCAAGTAGAGTCAACCTTGATGATGGAAATGTCATAAAGCCCCTGAGACCTCCATCTGCTGATGTTGTTGTTGTTAGGTGCTGTCGAGTCGGTATCCAATTCATAGTGACCCTCATAGGGTTTTCAATGGCTGACTGTTTGGGGATTGCCTTGGGAGTGGATTGCCAGGCCCTTCTCCCATTTTTGCGGTGCTGGGAATTGAACTTGGGACCTCAGAGACTGCAGTGCAGCACTCTACCAACTGAGCTAAATCCCAGCCCATCTGCTGATGTGGCACCATTCAAAATGGAAGAAACATAGTGGCTGCAACAATGGGATCAAACATAAAATGATCATGTGCATGACACAGTGTTGGGTAGTGTTTAATTCTGTTGTACACAGGGTCACTATAAGTCAGACCCAACTTGGTGGCACTTAGCAAAACAACAGCATTTTAGCTCTGAGATTGCTTCCTAGTTGAAGGGAAGGGGTGTGCATAGTGCTTTTATAACCTTTCTTCGGTTACTGGGGAACATATTCCATTAAAGTTCACATCAATGAAAAAAAATTTTTTTGTGAACCCTATAAAGTAGAGAACAAAACACTGATTTTGTGAAAAACAAATGCACTTGAGGAGTATTAAAGTCCAGAGAGTTATCTTTCCCAAGAGATCTTCAGGGAATGAAATGAACGAAAAATGTTATCCACATATACAAATACTCAGAAATACCATCCACTAAACACCCTTCAAACAAGAGAGCACTGGGATTTAGCTCCATTGGTAGATCAGCAGTCTGCAGTCTCTTGAGATCCCGGGTTCAATTCCCAGCACTGCAAAAATGGGAGAAGGACATGGCAATCCACTCCCAAGGCAATCCCGAAAACAATCAGTCACTGAAAACCCTGTGAGGATCGCTATGTGTCAGACATGACTTGATAGCACCTAACAACAACAAGAACAACAACAACAACAACAAACGAGAGACTATGGGAAGGCCTTATGTTCCTGGACACTCTAGCTCGCCTGATGCTTTTAATAAGGGAGGCTTGTTCAGGCCAGTTGTTTGGGCCACACTCCAATGACGCTTGCTACATTCTATCTCTCAAATTCCTCTTCAATTTCCTGTGGAATTTTTCTTTCTTTCTTTCTTTTTTTTTCCCTTCCCTTTTATCTTTCTCAGAAATTTTAAAATTCCTTTTTCAGCCTGAATCTGCTTCCTGGCTATTTTTAAGGGCTGTGTGCCACCCAGAGGTGCCTGAGTTTCTTAGGCAAGGACGGGCATGTTTGGTCTTCTGTGTGCTTTCTTCACTACAATGTGGAGTGAAGTGTGACCAGACCCACAGTATTGCCCAAGTGCCACCAAATCTAGAGGACAGCAGTAATGTTAGGGCACTTCGCAAGCAGCAAACAAAACCAACAAAAATAACCACCACCACTATCCATAAAACACCAAACAAACACAACTCAAACAGGCTTAAACGTTATAGGAATTTATTGACTCATGTAACTCAAAATGTCAAGAGATGGTAAGGCTTCAGGCATAGGTGGATCAGGGCTCAGCACCACCTCTCTCACCTCTCTCCTTGAGGGCAGTAATGGTGAACTTCTTTATGCACCGATGGAATCTAGATACTTTGAACAATATGTTGTTGTTAGGTGCCATCGAATCGTGTCTGACTCAGCGACCCTCATAGGGTTTTCAATGGCTGACTGTTTCGGGATTGCCTTGGGAGTGGATTGCCAGGTCCTTCTCCCACTTTCGCGGTGCTGGGAATTGAACTCGGGACCTCAGAGACTGCAGTGCAGGGCTCTACCAACTGAGCTAAATCCCAGACAAACAATATGTAGAACTATAAATATTTTTTGAATGAACACAATGATCTCAACTCTGCCTTTCTCTGTGGATTGGTTTGGTCTTGGGCAGTACAGAACAATGGTGAGGTGATGTATGTGTGTATGTATGTAGGTAGGTAGGTATCTATCTAATCTCTCTGTTCTCCTTCACTTTCTTGATCTTCTGTCTCCCAATAGTGCCTGTACTTGCATTATTATTTAAATCCTCACAAAACAAGCAAAGGTTGAGGCCTCTAGCATATTCAACAATAAAGAACTCTGAGACCACCTGCCCTTGGACGGTCCTTCCACTTTCTCATGGCCGGTCCATGCAGATGCATTTCTTCTTTAACTTCCCAACTGTCCCTTCCGTTGTCATTCCAGGTGAGCAGCTGCCTCCCAGCCAGCTGGACAAGGAGCAGAAAGTCACTGTCTTGTCCCACTGCCCTGTGTACTCTCACATTGGCAGCAAACCCCCTTCAAATCATAACCGCTGTCAGTTAGTAAAAAGGGAAGCCATGGCCTCTGTTTGCCAGGGGACCCATAGCTCACATCATCGCGGGGAGCACTGAGGTTGCCCCAGGTCTGCCTCAGGCTGCCTTGCCTGACACTGGTGGGCTTTTCTTCCTCAGGCATCTGAATGTCTACAGAGCGTCATCCCTATTGCTCACATTACCTTTTCTTAAATGACTAAATGCACCTTGCTGGGAAGTTAATGAGATTTCCAGTTATTTCTTCCAAACATGTTTTTTTTTTTTTCCCCTCTTATTGAAAAATGTCTCATGTCCTTAGGATGAACCTCTTTTTTTTTTTTTTTTTTTGTGGTACTGGGGGTTGAACCCAGGGCCTCGCGCTTGCATGCTTTGCAAGTGCTGGACCACTGAGCTGCACCGCCAGCCCATTTTTTTTTTTACTTTTTGAGACAGGGTCTCGCTAAGTTACGCAGACTGCCTCTGGTCTCGAACTTGCGATCCTCCTGCCCCCGCCTCCTGAGCCGCTGGGATTACAGGCGTGCGCCACAGTGCCCGGCTCTG
Source organism: Pedetes capensis (assembly GCA_007922755.1). Lineage (NCBI taxonomy): Eukaryota > Metazoa > Chordata > Mammalia > Rodentia > Pedetidae > Pedetes > Pedetes capensis. The sequence goes on from VMDO01002355.1 coordinate 98,618, forward strand.
GGATGAACCTCTTCATGAGGGACTCTGCTGTCCCTGTTCTTCCTCCTCACTGTGTGGATTGTGGATTAAGGCAGCAGCCCCAGGACTCTGTCAGGCCTGCACACACTGCAGAAGCCTGACTGATGAACTGACCCAAAGATGAGGAGGAACCCAGAGCAGAACCCAACAGTTGTCTGGTTTGTGCTCCCATCCTGACCCCAGAATCAAAGGCGGCATGCGGCGGACCCTGCGCAGTTGCCAGTACTTTTTAGACAGCCGTGTTTTACCAGGCCGAGAATCCATGAAGGCTGGCCAGAGATAACACAAGAAGTGAGCCGGGGTTTCTCCAGGGTGGCTGTGGAATTTGCAACAGTAGCCTGGGCCAGAGGCCATAGAATCACATGCAGGCGCCACTAAGTGATCGTAGCACACCACATTCCCTAACTCTTTGTGAACCCACAGAGAGGATACACTTAGCAACCTCATGTCCAAGTTTCTCCTTCGGGGTCCCCTAAATCAGGTCTTATCCTCCCAGGTAAGAGAGGCGCTATGTGATGGATGGCAGGACAGCAGGTGGCTGTGCAGCTCATTGAACAACATCTTTTTTTATGGGGGTGGGGGAGGTCTCATAATCAGGCTGGGTTTGCCATCATTTTCCTCCAGCCTCTGCCTCCAGAATGCTGGGATTATAGACTTGTGCCACCATGTCCAGGCTAAATAATCATTATCATCATCATCCCTCCTCCTCCTCCCCTCCTCCTCCTCCTTCTTCTTCTTTTTATGATTCTGGGGGTTTAACCCAGGGCCTCACACTTGCATGATTTGCAAGTGCTGTACCACTGAGCTTCACCCTCAGCCCCCCTGCTTTTTTTTTTTTTTTAACTTTTTGAGGCAGCGTCTTGCTAAATTACACAGTCTGCCTCTGGTCTCAAACTTGCAATCCTCCTGCCTCTGCCTTCCCAGCCTCTGGGATTACAGGTGTGCACCACCACACCCGACTTGGAATAATCCTTCTTGATGAACAGGTGGGGACCCATCTGTTGGATGGTGCCTGGGTAGGTGAAGGCTTTTCCTTTACAGCCTTTTCATCAATAAAGATATGCAAGGCAGGTTTATCACATTTGCAGATCAAATGAACCCCGGTTAAAAAGGTAACTCTATAGATAACAGGAAGGAAGCTGCAAAGATGTGGGTTTGATTAACCATGAAAGATAACAGAGATCAGTGTCAAGGCTCACATTTAGATCTGCGAACTCAGCCTGTGGATCCAGCCACATCACTCTACTTCACGGGGGAAGACCTGACTTCTTCCCCGAGTTGCAACTCTTAGCATCTTCCTTTTCTCCCATAAAGATCCCTTCAGATCTGCAGACCTTTCCCATGGCTCCCATTCCCACCTGGACTGCTTTCTGCAGCTATCTGAGGATACCCATGCCACGCGCACCTGGGCTGTTTCCTCTAGGACCATGCCTCCCAGATCTCTGGGACCTCTTGGGACACAGTGAGAACTGTGGTCTCAAAAGCCATGAGTCAGGTATGAAACTCTACGGATTGGTGGCCGGGCAAAGGTTCTATCTGGGCTTTTGGGTGGGCTCGGCCCCCAAGCAGGAAGTGGCCCTGCATGCTGTAAGTGGCTGGCTGTGGCTGGGCATTGGAAGTCTTGGGGGACCCTGATCCTCATGGCTTTCTGTGCCCCAATCTCCTATTTCCAAGCCGTGGGTTACCTGCGTCTTTAAGGCTCTATTTCTGTGGCTCTGGCTCTGCCTTCTTTATTTATTTCAAGATCTTTTTCACAGCTAAAGATTTTTTTCAAAGGGTTAGATGTATGGGTAGCTTAAATGTTCTTGAAATGTTTTTCATTTTTAAGTTTTTTTCTCTTTCAATTGCACATCCGTGCACAGAGAGCCTTCTGTGAATATTGGATATGGAAGCAATTGCTCTAGGTTGCAGTAATTACTTTTATATAACTAGATTTGAAGACTTGTGAATCAATTCCATACCCATTAGCAATATATGCTTGAGCCAAGTTTTTTTTTTTTTCCTGTCTTTCTTTTTTTTAACAGGACTGGACAGTGTTGAATCCTTGGAAAAAAAATCAACACTTTCTTTTTTTTTCAGCTGACAGCACATTCCATCCACTCCGCAATGTAGAACTAATGAAGATATAAGTGTAAGAAAGCCTCTAATTGAATCCAGCACGTCCCAAGCATAGCTGAACACAAAGCACGCCCAGCTGAAGTCGCATGTGCTAGCGGTCTAATCCTCTTGGGGCAGCCAGAACAAGGAAATATTTCTGGATTGTGTCTTGGGCAGCCTGGTCTACTCATGTGGCCAAGGCAGAATAAGAATGGCCCTTTTCTTGAGCAGAGGCATCTGGGAATGTCAGGGAACCCCTGGATCGCCTTTGGTAAGGCTGCCCTGAAGTTGATTATTTAAAGGGCAGGGATAGGAAAAATAGGCCTGAGAAGTGCAGGTATTTGGGCGAGGACTCTACTCAGGGGCTCGAGCTCCATTTTCCTCACCCCCTGCACGGTGGCCAGAGGTGTGTCTGTGCCCACGCCCTAGCATTGGGACAGTCCCTCAGGGCTGTGCCAGGCCGTGCCTTTCGGTCGGGTCCACCAGCGTTCAGGGCAAGCCCTGTCAATCCTGCCACTCATTCCCTGCGAGGCCCCCTGTGATGTGTGGATTCGAGTGGGCGGGAGACGAGAGTGGAAATGTGTTTTCCTTTCAAAATTCCTTGTTGATGAGTCGCAGCCAGGTGTCCCCTGTTCCCCCAGCTGCTCCGTCTGTCTCCCTCTGTCGGTGGTTCCTTGGGGATGAGCCCTCCAGAGGCTGTGTGGGCCCCTGGCTGGGGAAGGAAAAAGCGGAGCAGCCCACATACCCCATGCTGTGGATCTGGGATGGCCAGAGGAAGCTTGGTGTGCATGTGCAGCAGACCCCCCGACCAGCAAGCTGTCACTGGGTGCTGGCCGCAGCCCACCAGCCTGAGCCTAGTTTGAGAGTGAAGGGTTCCCCCCAGCCCCTGCCGAGTTCCTTCCCCAGCGCAGCGCCCCCTAGCGCCGCCTGCTCCTCCGACCATGCTAATTAGTGGCTAAGATTCGGCCTGGTACAATTTCAGTTTGGAACGACCCGCCCCCACACACACACATACACACAGGGGCACAGGGGCTGTGCCTGTGCACAGGCAGATTCGTGCCTGACTCTCATTTACTAGCTGCCCCACATCCTTCTCGGGCTCCTTGTGCATTGGGTGTGGGGCCCACGTTGCTGCCTAACGCAGGGGCGACCACATTCTGCCTCCACCCGTGGAAGGTGGCAGGGACCTGGAGCACCAGGCCACGTGTGCAGCCTGGCCCCGTCCCCGAGTCTTGGATTCCCGCATGGGAGCTGCAGGGAAGTCCCTGGGCGTGCGTGCAGCAGGCGGCCTCCGTCTGCACATCCGCCCTTTCAGCTGTTGCAAGTCCTAGTTGGAAGAGGCATTCCAGGGACATTCTTTATGTCTGGAGCAGGGACTTGGCCTGAACCTTGAACCAGAAAACCAGAACAAACTGCACCAGTTCGCTCTCCCTTGAACCGAATCCAATTCCTTTTTTTAATTATTATTTTTTTTAATATCATTGAGAACCAAACCCGAGTTCTGGGGCCGGTTTGTTTTGTTTTCCCACTGGAAAATAGGGCACAAGGCCCAGCTGAATCAGGACTTGCCTATCTCCCGGAGTGACAGAGAGGGAGCAAGAGACCTCTGCGGGGGCTGGGGATTCACGGAGCTCCCAGGCAGGGACGCACGAGGAGGCAGAGCGAGGTCTGCGGAGGTGGCGCGAGGGCAGCTGCGCCTTGGAGGGGCTGAGGGCCACGCCTCTGCCCGGGCTAGGTGAATGGCGCTGCGTGGCACAGGTGACCCTGTACGCAGCTCTCAGGCAGCGGCATCAGTGCACAGGCTGGAGATAGGTGCAGCGACGTACAAATGGGGAACCTGAATACATTTGGGGACCAACAGACACATCCGGATTATTTCTGGACTGTTCTGGGTCTGTCAGTAGTGTACCCCCCAAACTCATGTCCTCCTGGAACCTCTGAAGGTGACCCTATGTGCAGATGCAATCAGTTAAGGATCTCAAAATGAAATCCCCTTGGATTGAGGCTGAGCCTGAAATCCAGTGTCTGCGGTCCTTATAATGAGAGGAGAGGCCACAGAGAGCCGGGGAGAAGCCCCGTGAAGACAGGCAGGGCTGGAGTGATGCGGCCCCAGCCGGGATCGCCCGGGAGGACCCTCCTGGAGGGTCTTCAGAGGGAGCGCAGCCCCCGCCACCTTGACCGCAGGCCGCTGGCTCCCGGGGCTGTGGGAACAGAAGCATCTGCTGTTTGGAGCTGCTTGGCAGCTGTAAGAAAGGAGTTCAGAAGCCCCCGAGGCACAAAGGCCTGTTTCTTCTGTGCCCTGTGGCCTCGCTGCCCTGGTCACCCACGGTGGGGCCTGGACGGGCGTCTGCCTGTGAGGTGCCTGGCCATCCTGACTGCACGGCCTCTTAGCACCTTCAACGTGCTAAGGGGGGCTCACAGGGCCGGGTGGGGGTCTAGGCACAGAGCCAGGAGGCAGCCGGCATGAGCTAGGCAGATCTGGTGAGGAGGCAGAGAGAGACAGACAGAGACAAAGGCAACAAATGCTGTGAGGGCCACCAGCCTTAGAATCGCGGACAGGCCGGGTCCCTAGAAGACACCGGAAGCCTAAGTCTGGAGCCTGTCACTGCATTTGCTTCCCAGCCCCTTCGATTCCTCTATCCATACAGTCATCCCCAAGTCTGCAGGTAACCTGGGCAGCCCTCTGCCTGCTGCAGTCTAAAACAGCCCAGCCAACCCACAGCCACAGGTGAGCCCATCATAGAAAAATAGGTGCTCACATATGGTTGCGTTTAATCCAAGGTCGGCCTGGATAAACTCTTTCCTTCCTGTATTACCCTGTATGGGTTAAGAACCTCTCTGAGCCCTGATGTCTTCCTCCATCAGACGCAGCTGATGTTGTCGTTCAGAAGGTTTTGTAGGAATAAATAAATATGCAACACCCGCTGCAGTGCCTGGCACAGAGCAGCTTCTGCACAGGTTCCTTTCCTTCCACGGGACCCAGCAATTCCCAGACTGCATTTGGATCTGGATCGAGAGTGTTGAAAACAGACACATGCTTCTGGTTTGAACCAGTCTGGTCAGAGGTAGTCTGAAAACCCTTTGGTCCAGTTCAGTTCAGGGTTCCCTAACAAACTTTACAGTTGGTAGAGCGCTGCTGTGCAGTCTCTGAGGTCCCGAGTTTGATTCCCGGCACCGCAACATGGGAAAAGGATGTGGCGATCCACTCCCAAGGCAATTCCGAAACAGTCAGCCATTAAAAACCCTATGAGGGTCGCTGTGAGTTGGACTCGACTCGACGGCACCTAACAACAACAACAACAAACTTTAAGTTTAGTTCGGATGGAAATTGAACAGATGGGGGTGGTTTGGTGTCCTGCTCTTGCTTTTTGTACTGTTTATGGCCAATTCTGCTGATGTCCTCAGAGGAACTCAGGCATATAGCATTAACTAAGGCATCCGAGGAGCTCCTGCGAGGAGGTTTTTGAAACGCATTTGCTTGCCAGAATGTTCCCTAACTTGTCAAAATTTCTTGCAAGCTGGATAACACTTAATATATCATTGGCCCTTCGCAGCGCTGGACAGCCAGATCAGTTCCCAGTGCCGTGCTCTTCTCCTTCCCAACCTCGGTCCCTCAGGGGACAGAGCAGAAGATGTTTTCATGGGGAATCATTTTCCTCCCAGGCACGAGACGTAGGAAAAACAAAGGGGAGTGGAGGCAAAGCACGTAACGTTATCAGCCACAGCCTCTGTGGTCCTGAAGGACTCTGCAGGGTGCGCCCCGGCGTCTCAAGACCTGCACTCTCCTTTCTTCCATCTCTCCCAGGCCCCACTGCCTCCTCTTTTTTTTTTTTTTTTTTTTGGTATTGGGGGTTAAACCCAGGGCCTCACGCTTGCATGCTCTGCAAGTGCTGGACCACTGAGCTGCGCCCCCAGCCCATTTTTTTACTTTTTGAGACAAGGTCTCACTAAATTACGCAGACTGCCTCTGGTCTCGAACTTGCAATCCTGCCTCTGCCTCCCGAGACGCTGGGATTACAGGCGTGCACCACCGCGCCTGGCTCGACTGCCTCCTCTTTAGCAGTTCTGCTCACAGCCTGCTCTGTAGGCGAGCACTTCTAAAGAGGGGCTGTCCTTCCACATCCACCTCCCCATGCTTCGCAGCCTTGTGCCCAAGTCTAGCAGCCACAGGTTGGGATAGAAAGGGAAGAAGCATCCAGTGGGGATTCACGGAAATACCAGCCATAGCTAGGGGAGCGCGAGGAGGTGGTGACCTAAGATGTGGGTGTGGACAGCGGCTACAAGGGGCTCTGGGTGTCCTCTTTCTTCATAAAGAATGATCTGTGCCAGGCACGGTGGCACACGCCTATAATCCCAGCGACTTGGGAGGCTGAGGTAGGAGGATCGCAAGTTCGAGAACAGAGGCAGTCTGCATAATTTAGCGAGACCCTGTCTCTAAAAAAAGTAAAAAAATGGGCTTGGAGTGCAGCTCAGTGGTCCGGCACTTGCAAAGCATGCAAGTGTGAGGCCCTGGGTTCAACCCCTAGTACCGCAAAAAAAAAAAAAAAAAAAAAAAAAGATTTGTGACACCGACAGCATGGCGATCAGGCAATGAAGTCAGCGGTTACAAGGTGTGTGCTAGGGTTCTCTCCACTTGCTTGTGGGTTTGCAATACATGGCTTTCTTACAAATACTTGAAAAGAAGGAGATTGGATTTAAAAAGAAAAAAGAATTTGCTGTGTCATGTAAGTCTTTTTAATTAGTGATTTTTTTTTAGTCAGTATACAAATAAGTGGAATGTGTTATGACATTTCCATACATGCGTATCGCTGGATATTGCTCATATTGGTCGCACCAGGACCTTCTCATGTCCTCTCCCTCCTCTACGGCTGGGCCCCCTTCCTTCCCACAAACAGTGCCCCTTATGGTACATGCAATTTGCCCTAAGTAAATGGGAACATGGGTGCTGAAATACACCATGGATTTTCTGGGAGGCCTGGATTTGCATGATGGTCTGAGCACATCATTGAGATGAAGGATGGGCTCCCCCGACCTCCGATTGTTGTTAGGCACCATCGAGTCAGTATCTGACTCATAGCAACCCTACGTACAATACATGAAACTCTACTGTCAGTGCTTCTCTGCTGTTCATGGGGTTTTCAATGCAGATTCATTTTTGGGAGTGGAGTTGCCGGGTCCTTCTCCCAAGCCTACAGCACCTGGTGTTCCCAGGCGGTCTCCCATCCAAGTACTAACCAGGCCTGACCCTGCTTAGCTTCAGAGATCTGACGGGATCGGATGCCACGGGGCTGCGCCTGCAGGCTGTCCCACCCCCGAGGGGAGCCAAATATTTAACCCATAGGCACACTGCAGACCCTTGAAGTATTTACCCTGTGTGGAAGTTTCTTCACACCATGATTCCCTCTTTAGGGGGGTAATTTTAATTCATTCCCTCCAGACCTAGTCCTTTTCTCAAGATTGTTCCCCACTGATTAAAAAGAGCAGCATTTGTGCAATCATTGCCCGCAGCCAGGACTCTCTTTCCTTGAGACCCATGGCCAACATGAGGATTGTTTTCTAGGTTCCAGAACAACTGTGTCACAAGAGCGGCCACTGCACACTTGGCTCTGAACACCAGCGTTGTGTAAGCTCTCCCAGGTGTCTGTCCCAGGACCCGCTATGGATGCCTGGTGATGTTCTGTAGACTCTGGGGGGTGGGGCAGGGCAGTGAGTTCATGCCCAGCAAAGCAGGCAGGGTGTAATTTACTTCCAAGATGGTTGAGGACTAGGGGAGCACTATTTAAAGAGACTTGAACCCCTTCATTATGAGCAGTGCCATTCAGACTTTTTTTTGGGTGACTGTTGAGGTATGTAATTAACCGTCCCCTGGCTATGAGCTTGCAGATGATGGAGAGGCCACACACACACACACACGCACGAGGACCTCCGACACCCAGTGTGCCCTGTCTGCTTTTTGGAGGAGTGGCATCGTGGTCTTAGCTAATACTCCAGGCCTTGCCCTCCACAACAACAAAGGGCCCCAGGAGGGTTCAGAGTGGCACAGAGGAAACTCAGAAGTCAGGGACAGGCTTTCAGGTCTTGGGCTTGCCATGTCACCTGAATCAGTGGCGTTTTTCACTTTTCCCAGGGCAATGATGTTACTCATATTAAAATACTGCTGAGGAAATGAAAGGGCTGGAATGATCTGAGCAATAAAACAAAGAAAGGAGTGAGGCTATAGCTTGAATTGTGGTGCTGGAGACATCTATTGAATATACCAGGGACTGCCAAAAGAACCAACAGATCTGTCCTAGAAGAAGTGCAACCAGAGTGCTCCTTGGAAGCAAGAATGGCCAGACTGTGTCTTACATATTTCAGACATGTAGTCAGGAGAGATCAATCCCTGGAGAAAGACATCATGTTTGGGAGAGTCGCAGGTCAACGCAAAAGAGGAAAACCCTCCACCAGATGGATTGACACAGTGTCTGCAACAATGGGCTTAAACATAAATAAGATCATTTGCCTGGCACAGAATTGGCAAGTGTTTCGATCTGCTGTACATAGGGTCGCTATGAGTCGGACTCGACTCGACGGCACCTAACAACAACAACAAATGAGGATGAACACCATTTCATGTTGGTCATTTGGATAACGTCTTCTGAGAAGTGCATAGCCAAGTCTTCTGTTCATTTTTCTATTGGTTCACTTGCATTTTTCTTATAGACTTGCAGGAATTATTATATCTTCTCTATATGAGTCCTTCAGCTAATGTATATATTACAAATATCTTTTTCACTAGTGATTTGTCTTTTCAGTCTCTGGTGTTTTTAATAGGAAGGACTTCTAAACTTTAATAAGTCCAATTTATCAATTATTTCTTTATTATTAATGCTTTTGCATGTGTACCAATGTGTATGTTGTAACATTTCTTTGTGAAATCTTAGACACTTTAAAGTCATGAAGATCTTCTCCCATATTTTCTTTTAGAAGTGTTATAATTTTACTTCATTTAACTTTTCATAGTTAGATCTATAACCCATCTAGAATTGTGTGGTGTGAAGCAAGGATCAAAATTAATTTTTTCATATGGTTGTCCAATTGACCCAGTACCATTTATTTTTATTTTTTTCCTTATTAGTAAATGATAATAGGGTACAGAGTAATACAACACTGACTTTTTCCATTATGCATCTTTACATCACTTCTAGCAACACTTTCATCGACCCACAAAGTTTATGGAGCCCAATGGCTAGTATAGCCTGCAGCTGTAGCCCTGTGGCATCTGATCCCGTCAGATCTCAGAAGCTAAGCAGGGTCGGGCATGGTTAGTACCTGGATGGGAGACCGCCTGGGAACACCAGAAGCTGTAGGCTTGGGGGAAGGACCTGGCAACCCCCTCCCAAAAATCAATCTGCCATTGAAAACCCTATGAACAGCAGAGAAGCACTGACAATAGTGTTTCCCCTGTTGTACAGAAGGTCGCTATGAGTTGGATACCGACTCAACGGTACCTAACAACAATGGCTAGTATAAAGTAAAACTCTGAGGCTTATTTGGGTTATCTTCCCCTATTTTTCCAATATACTCGTGAAGTGCTGTTTACATGGAGATCGACCTCTCCCCCTTCATTCCCCCTCATTGACCCTCCTCCCCATCCCATCTTCGCTTCCCTCTGCTAGATCCCTCCTTCCTTCTTTCTACTGCTTATATTGTCCCATCTACGCTAAGTTGAAATGGTCTTCATCCACTCTCACCCATTGCAGTCCACTATCACCTTTGTCATAAAATTTAGTGATGGCATAATGTGAGTTTCTCTGGCCTCTGTATTATATTTCTTAAACCTATTTTTATATTCTTCAGCTATCAACATACTGTCTTTTAAAGAATAGGATTGTTCTTTTTCTTCAAGATTGTTGTGATTTTTTTCTCCTTTGTATTTCCTTAGGGATTTAACAATTCATTGAGTTCCACAAAATATTTTGAGATTTTTTTTTTGAGCTGCACTAAATCTATAGTTAATTTGGGAGTTAAATTGATATTTTTATAACATGGAGTCTTCTAATCTATGAATATGTTACGTTGCTCCATTTATTTAGGCCATCATTTCTCTCATTAATGTTTTGTAATTTTATGCTAATATATACAGTATTCTTTCCAAGTTCTATTTGCTATCATATACTTCTTGCTGTTGTATAGATTTTTATATACAGTTAGCCTTTTATCCAGTGACCTTCTGAAATTTACTTATAAATTATAATAAGTTGTCTGTAGATTCTTTTGTATTTACTGTGACCACAGCCATTTTTTGCAAATAATAATGATTTTATTTTTCTTTTGAAAATGGTATGCTTTTCTTCTTTGTTTTTTTATGCACTGGTTTAAACCTCCAGCTCAATATTTAACTGAAGTAGTGAAAGCAGGCTCCTTTCTCATTCTCAGGCAGAAAGACTTTAATATTTTACCATTAAATATAATACTTGCTATAGTTTATTTTAATGAAAGCACTCTATAACCAGTTAAGGAGGCTCCCTCCTATTCCTGTTTACAAAGAGAGTTTTTTTTTAAAGTCATAAATGTGTGTTGAATTTCATTAAAAGCTATTTCTGCATCTACTCAGGTGATCAGCTGATCTTCCCCTTTATTCTGATAACATAGTGATTTATAGTAAATTTTTGACTATGAAACCACCCTTTCATTCCTGGAACAAATCCAACATGCTCATGATTTATTGTCCTATTTGTCTTTCACCAAATCACTCCACCTCTGTTCCTAAGACTGATTGGTCCATAGTTTTCCTTCATACGCTGGACAGTTTTTGGTGTCAAGGTTACAATGATCTTATTAAACTAATTAAGAAATATTTTCTCTTTTCTAGTCTATGAAAATGTTTACATAATACTGGTTTCATTTCTTCCACAGATATTTGGGGGAATTCACTTGGAATTCATTTGGAGGAAATCCATGTATGCCTGGAGATTTTTAATATAAATATTGTTAGCTACAGGTTTACTATCTATAATAGGTAAAAGACTATTCCAGGTTTTCCATTTCTTCTCATGTCAGCTCTTGTTAGTTTTGTCTTACTAAGGATTTTTCCATTTTCTTAAAATTTTAAATTTGTTAAAATTAAATAGTTCAGAATATATTGTAGTTATCTTCAGCATATGTAGAATATGGACTGATGTCTTCTTTTTTATTTAAATTGGCAATTTGTGCCATCTCTATGTTTTTTTCTTATTGGACTCCCCCCCAAAATCTAACATTTTAATTATTCTTTTATAAGTGCCCACTTTTGGGCATGTTGACTTTCTTTCTTAAAAAGTATGCTTTATTTTTCATTAATTTCTGCTTAGTATTTATTATTTTCTTCCTTTTAGCTTCTTTAATTTGCTATTTTTCTTCTTTTTGAGATAGATGAATAGCTTATTTTGTCCTTTATTATTTTAAAATATAAGAGCAAAGCATTTATGGCTATATTTTTCCTCAAAGCAGAGGCTTAACCACATTCCCAATATTTTGATATATCATTTTTTCGCTATCACTTAAAGGCATTTTTCAATTTCCACTGAAATTTTTTCTTTGACCTATTTAAAAGTATATTGCTTAATTTCCAAGTATTTGGGGAATTTCTACTTATTTTGTTACTGATTTCCAGCTTCATTCTTCTGTGGTCAGAAAACATATTCTGAGTAATATCAATCCTTGGAAATTTGTTGAAACTTCTTTTGTGGCCAGCATAAATAGTCCATGTACAATTGAAAAAAATGTGCGTTCTTTTATGCATAGTGTTCAGTAATGACACTGTATCAAATTTGCTAACTAGGTTGTTTAGATCTTATATATCTTTATTGATTTTTCCTCCTTATCATATCTTTTATTGAAAGAAGTATGATAAAGCCTCCTATTATGAGTGTAGATTTGCCTGTATTTCTTTATGGTTCTGTTGATTTTTGCTTCACATATTTTCAGGGTATGTTGTCCATATATATATTCATTGAGAATTTGTGTGTCATCTTGGAAAATTAACCTTTATCATTATGAAAATTTTATTTTCTCTTAATTATGCTTCTTGCATTGAGTCTACAGTGTGATTATTATAACTGTAACACCTTTCTTTTGGACAGTGTTTGCATTGTATATCTTTACTTATTTTTAAATTTTTAATTACTCTATCTCCATTCATTTGAAGTGCATCTCTAGTAATCAGCATACATTTAGATCTTGTTTTTAAATCTAGTTTGATAACTACAGACTTTAACTGAATTATTTAATCCATTTACATTTACTGTGATTATGGAGTACTCTCTACCATCATGCTCTTTGGCCAAGCTTGTTGTTAGGTCCCATTGAGTTTGGTTCCAACTCATAGTGATCCTGTACACAACAGAATGACACATTACCCAACACGATGCCATGCACATGATCTTTCTATGTTTGAGCCCATTGTTGCAGTCACTATGTTTGTTCTTCTTTTGAGTTGTGCCACATCAGCAGCTGGAGGTCCCAAAGACTTTACTCAATTCCAGTTGACTCTACTTTGAGGAGGCACCTCTTTCCCAGTTGTCTTTTGAATGCCTTCCAACCTGGGAGACTCATTTTCCAGCATTATATTTTACTGCAATTCATAAGGTTTTCAATGGCTAATTGTTTTGGGAGTGGGCTTCCATGTCCTTCTCTCTAGTCTGTCTTAGTTTGGAAACTCAGCTGAAACCTGCCCACCATAAGTGGCCTGCTGGTATGTGAAACACCCGTGGCATAACTTTCAGCATCACAGCAACACCCAACCCCCCACAGCCCAACAAGCTGACAGACATGTGGAGGCCAAGTTACTACACCAATAAATGGAAATGAGGGTTAATCCTCTCTGCCTGACACACTTTCTTCTCTTTCCTTTATTTTATTCTTCTTTCTACTTCATTGGATGCTCCTTATAGCTTTCTTCACTGTGCCTCTCTCTTTCCCCAGACTTCTAAATACTGGAGTTTCCTGTTGGACCCCACAATCATTTCTTTTGTGCTCTTCACACAGTCTCATCTGTTCTCAAGGGTTTAAGCAGGCTGCCAACTCATAGATCCTGGACTTTATCCTTGGACTCCAGATATGTGTGGCCAACATCATGTATCATCATTTGGATGTCAACAGGCATTTCAGAACCAGTGTTTCCAAACTGAGGTCCTAGAAGAAAGCAGGCTTCCAAGTTCTTCCTGCAGTCTTCCCATCTCAGTAAGTTGTTGTTGTTGTTAGGTGCCATCGAGTCAGTATTTGACTCATAGTGACCCTACGTACAACAGGCGAAACACTATTGTCAGTGCTTCTCTACTGCTCATAGGGTTTTCCATCGCTGATTGTTTTGGGAGTGGGTTGCCGGGTCCATCTTCCAAGCCTACAGCACCTGGGCTTCCCAGGTGGTCTCCCATCCAAGGACTAACCAGGCCTGATCCTGCTTAGCTTCCAAGATCTGACAGAATCAGATGCTACAGGGCTACAGCTGCAGGCCATAAGTAGCAACTGTATTTTTTCACTTCTAGGCTCCAGCTGGGCTGGGATTATCTCAGTTGGGGAGAGTGCCACTCTGCAGTCTCTGAGATCCCAAGTTCAATTCCGAGCACTGCAAAAATGGGAGAAGGATGTGGCAATCCACTCCTGAGGCAATCCTGAAATAATCAGCCATTGAAAACCCTATGAGGGTTGCTATGAGTCGGACCTGACTTGATGGCACCTAACAAAAACAACATCGGGCTCCAACTTTAGGTTGTGTTTGACTCTTCTCCTTTCTCTTACAGCTGACATCCACTCCTTCAGGAAAGCTTGTTTATGCTACCTTCAGAACATATCCACAAGCTGACCATTCATTACCATCTCCTTTGCTATCAGATTGAGCCAAGCCTGTCGCTTCTCACCTTCTTTATTACAGTAGCTCCTACCTTGCTCCAGTCTGGCTTCTTGCTCCAGTCTGGCTTCTGTACAGCCTGGTCTCCACATAGCTGCTGGAACGATGTTTTTAAAAAATGTGCTACATCACACCACTTTCTGTGCTCAAGACAGAAATGTTTTTCTATCTTCATCAGAGTAAAAGCCAAAAATCTCTGCCATGGCCTGTACAGCCCTGATTGATCTATCTCCATGTTACCTTTCTGACCTCACTGTCTACTGTCCTCTCATTTGTTCTGCTCCAGCCAAACTGTCCTCTCTGCTTTTCCTCATAAATACCAAACATACTGTCACCTCAGGGCCTTTGATGTCCTCTTCCCTCATATCTTTGCATGATTCAATCCTTTAAGTATCTATTACAATGTCCTCTTCTGGATCATGCTATTTAAACTACTAAAAATTATTCCTTCCACGCCTGTCATCTCTTTTGTTGTTGTTGTTGTTAGGTGCCATTGAGTCCTGTCTGACCCATAGCGACCCTCATAGGGTTTTCAATGGCAGATTGTTTCGGGATTGCCTTGGGAGTGGGTGGCCACATCCTTCTCCCATTTTTGTGGTGCTGGGAATTGAACTCAGGACCTCAGAGACTGCAGAATGGTGCTCTACCAACGGAGCTAAATCCCATCTCCTTTACTCTGTGTCATTTCAGGGCAGAACCTGATATATATTCATTTGCTGATTTTTTTACAAGGTTTCCCTCCATCATAAGTTCGGAGGCACAAAAACTTTGTTTATTCTCTGATGTATCTCCAGAACCAAGTTCAATATCCTGTATATAGTGGGCCATGCATAAATATTTGTTGAATGAGTGAACAAAATGCATTTTTGTGCTGATCTTGTGAAGTTGACCCAATAGGTATCATTATGTGCTGAGGAAGAAGTGGGAGCTCAGAACCTTGAGGTGATTTATAGAAACCACACAGATGTTAAGTGGTTTAGCTGAAACTCAAATAAAACTTTTGTTCAATTAAGGGCTCATTCCATACTACCACATATCTCTCACTGTGGATTCTGTGCTGACAGCCAATGAAGGCAAAAGTTGGAAAGTGAAGGTTAGACAGACTCACAAGTCTCCTTTGCTCCCATTTCCACACAGATCTGCAAGACCCTCCCCCCCCCAAAAAAAAAAGCAAATAAAATGAAGACATTACGATAGGGATCCCCAATCCCTGCTACTGGTCTGTGGCCTGTTAAGAATAGGAGGGGTCTGGCCGATGTGAGTGAAACTTCATCTGTATTTATGTCTGCTTCGCATTACTCTCATTACTGCCTGAGCTGTGCCTCCTGTCAGATCAGTTGTTTTGTTGGTAGGTGCTATCGAGTCAAGTCTAACTCATAATGACCCCATGTGATCCTATGTACAACAGAATGAAACACTCCCAACACTGCCATGTCTGACACTATTGTCAATGCTTCTCTACTATTCATAGGGTTTTCAATGGCGTAATTGTTTTGGGAGTAGATTGCCAGGTTCTTCTCCCTAACCTATGTTGTTGTTGTTAGGTGCCGTCGAGTCGGTATCCGACTCATAGCGACCCTCATAGGGTTTTCAATGGCTGACTGTTTCGGGATTGCCTTGGGAGTGGATTGCCAGGCCCTTCTCCCATTTTTGTGGTGCTGGGAATTGAACTCTGGACCTCAGAGACTACAGCGCAGCGCTCTACCCACTGAGCTAAATCCCAGCCCCCCTAACCTATAGCACCTGGCATTTCCAGGCAATCTCCCAAAAGAGGACTAACAAAGCTGACCTTGATTAGCTTTAGAGATCAGGCAGGATCACATGCCAGGGTGCTATGGCTGCAGATGCCAGATCAGTAGTCATGGAAAAATAATTTTCCGTGAAACCAATCACTGTGGCCACAAAGGTTGGGGATCGCTGCATTATGATGTATGTGGTTTCTTCAAGCCTGCAGCTATACCACTGTGGTGTCCGATCCTGTCAGATCTCGGAAGCTAAGCAGGGTCAGGCCTGGTTAGTACTTGGATGGGAGACCGCCTGGGAAGCCCAGGTGCTGTAGGCTTGGGAGAAGGACCCGACAACCCACTCCCAAAAGTCAATCAGCTATTAAAAAACCTATGAACAGCAGAGAAGCACTGGCAATAATGTTTCACCTATTGTACGCAGGGTCGCTATGAGTCAGATACCGACTCAGCACACCTAACAACAACAACATGGAAATACAGACCAAACTATAATGCGGTAGTACTATTTACATGTTGCTGCTGTTGTTGTTAGGTGCCATTAGAGTCCTCCCAACATGGCATCTGGCTTCCCTCAGAGTGAGTAACTCAAAGGTACAAAGCAGAAGAGGTTACTTCATACACCATCACTTCCATATTCTATTGGCTGGGCAGACTAGCTCAGATTTGGTATGGGGAGAGATTATACCAGAGCATGGATACCAACAAAAAAGATGTGGTGGCCATCTTACAGGTAGACCTCCATAACAAGTGACTTAGACAAGCGTAGTGAAGATGATGAAAAGTGGTCAGATTTGACATATTTTGAAAATATAGCTGACAGAATTTAGCTGTAGAATGTAAGTGAGTTTGAGAGAAAAAGACGGACGGAAAGATAAAGGTATATTGAGATAGCAATGACTATGGGAAGAAGACTTGGGGGAAAATCAGGGATTCAATTTTGGATATGTTAAAAAGAGATGTCAGGTGAGCAGTTGGACATAGGAACCCTGAGTCTCATGATATGAGACCTTAGATGTTCCTATGTTCCTCCAACTCAGAATTGTGACATCCTTTTACAAAGTGTTATAAAGGTATATTGCCAATGGCAGAACACCAAGCAATTTAAGTGTTAAAAACTTTGGTTGGCACTAAATTTTACAGATAAATATTTAGGTGGCAATGGTAAAAGGATCTGACATTTATCAAATCTTTTTCTGTTATGGCCCAAAATAAAGGTTGGGGATGGGGATCCCTATCCCTTTTACGTGTACTGAGGAAACATGAAGATGTCTCCATGTGAAAGGAGAGTTCAGGACAGCCCATCCCTCTAAAGGACTCTTCATTAATTTGACAAGTTTAATTTAGTTCTGGTTGTTTGTGATCACATCCTGGTTATAGCAGCACCCTCAGTAAAAGCAAAGAAGACTTGGTAAATCAAGACCTCTGGCAGACCTTATGGAATTTTCTGCCACCAAACCAGAAAGACACATTATAATTAAAAAAATAGAGAAAATATCTCTGGGGAAGACATATCCCTCCTCAAATAGCCCTGAGGAGAGATCCATGGCAAGAAACTGAGGCATCTTGTTGGCAGCCAGCACCAACCTGTCAACCGCAAGAGAGACATGTTGGAAGCAAGTGTTCCCACCTTGATAAAGACTTCAGATAACTGTGGTACTGGCTAATGTCCTCACTCCAGGCTTATGAAAGACCCAATCCAGATCCACTCTGCTAAACTACTCCTCAATTCCCAACACATGGAAACTGGAAGAGATAGAAATGTTTTCTGTTGTTCTAAAATTTCGGGAAATTTTTATCCAGTAATAGATACTGACAGTAATTACTCCTAACTAATCTTCTTATAGTTTATTCTCCACCCAGCAACCAGAGTGAAACGTTCAAAGCATAAGTCATAGCAAGAGATGGAAAATATACTGAATGGGATCATTGGCAGATTAGAAATTTTTCTATTTTTTTTCAGTGTTGGGGATTGAACCCAGTGCTTCTCACATGCTAAGCAAGTACTCTACTGAACTACATCCCCAGCCCTCCAATTAGACATTGTAGGAGAATAGATAAATGGATTTGAAGCACAGAAATAGGATAGTCCAAAATGAAACATGCAGCAAAATAAAACTGAGAAAAATAAAGCATCAGGAACTATGAGAAACTTCAAGAGGTTCTTGGAGTTGGAGTCCCTGAGTGAAGACAGAAATATTTGAAGAAATAATAACTGTTTTTTATCAGGTTTGCTGAAATATATACATGCACAGATCCAAGCACAACAGACATGAAGAACACTACATGAAGCTGCATAGTCAAGTTGCTAAAGGTCAGTGAAAAGGAGAAAATGCTAAAAAGTGATGAGGAAAAACGAGAAATGTACAGAGTACCAAAGATTCCTATTGCAAAAGAATTTCCCAGGCACTCAAAAGGTAAAAGAATTAGTCACCAGAACATTACAAAAATTATATTACATATATATTACATAAATCATATATATAATTATATATATGTAGTATATATTACATAAATTATGTATATTACAAAAAGTGATAAAGGAAGTCCTTCAGGCAGTAAAATGATGTAAAATGGATTAACCTGAAGGATTAAAGAGCACCAGATGTAGTAACTATATGTGTAAAAATAGACTATTTTTCTTACGACTTTAGAGGATAATTATTTAATCCAAAACAATAACATGAAGTTATTTGGTTTATAACACATGGAAAAGTAAAATATATGATAGCACCAACATAAAGGCTAGGAAGGGAGAAATGGGAGTATACCTTTGTAAGGTTCTCTCTTTTTCTTTTCTCTCTGTCTCTCTCTCTCTGTCTCTCTCTCTCTGTCTCTCTCTCTCTCTCTCTCTCTCTCTCTGTGTGTTTTTCTCTTTCCTTTCGCAGTACTAGAGGGATAAACCAAGAGCCTGGAGCATGCTAGGCTAATCTGTACCCCAGCCCCCTTTTTATTTTGAGATAGGGTCCTGCTAAGTTGTTCAGGCTGCCTCTGGCTTCAGATATCCTATCCTCCTGCTTTGGCCTCTCAAGTTGCTGGTGTTATAGGTATGCAACACACCCTGGCCTTTCTAGGGATCTCCTATTAAGTGTTGCATAGTATGCTATCACTTAAAGGTAGATTGGGATGAATTTACTGCAAACACTAAACAATCAGAAGGATTAAAAAAGCCAATTGTAGCTAACTAACAAGAAGGCTAAAAGAGAATCATAGAAAGCATAATGATTTCAAAAGAAGACAGGAAATGAAGAACATGGAAAGAACAGATGAGATAAATATAAAACAAATAGCAAGTGATAGATTTAAACCTAACCACATCAATTAATTTAACCCAACCAAATCAATTAATTATAAATGATCTAAATACCTACATTCAATGGAAACATCATACTGCCCACAAGAAACCTACTATTAGTACAGACACAAATAGGTTTAAAGCAAACAAATGATAACAGATATACCACATTAACACCAACTGAAAGGAAACTTGAATGGCTATATTAATAGGAGTCAAAGTAGATTTCAGAGAAAATACTACTACCAAGAATAAAGCAGGTACTTTCCTCATGATAAAAGTGTCAGTCAATTAGAAGTACATAAGAATCTTGAGTGTTTATGAATGTAATAATATCTCAGAAGCTAAGCAGGGTCGGGCCTGGTTAGTACTTGGATGGGAGATCGCCTGGGAACACCAAGTGCTGTAGGCTTGGGAGAAGGACCCAGCAACCCACTCCCCAAAAATAATCTGCCATTGAAAACCCTATAAATAGCAGAGAAGTAGTAATAATACTATTTCACCTATTGCACATAGGGTCACTATGAGTTGGTCCCAACTCTATGGCACCTAACAACAAGAAGGGATAAATATGACAGAAGATGTACAAGACTCACATTGAAAACTTTGAAATGTTGCTGAATTGGTGAATGATGGAGAGAGAAGCTATTTATGGGTCAGAGACTCAGTACTGTTGAGATGTCTGTTATCTCTTAGTTGACCTGTTGTGTCAACACAACCCCAATCAAAATCCTACAGACCTTTTGGCAGAAATTGACAAGCTCATTATAAAATTCATATGGAAATATAAAGGGGGTAGAGTAGTCAGAACATCTTTGAAAAAGAAGAACAAAGATTTACATTATCTGCCTTCAAGATGTATTATAAAGCTAAATAATCAAGACAGTGTAGTGTAATATTGGCATCAAGATAGACAAATAAGTCAGTGCAACAAGATAGTACCAATAAGTAGATGCATACCTACTGGCATATGCCTAGTTGCTTTTCAACAAAAGTGCAAAGGCAAGTGGAGAAAGATTTTTTTTTTCCAAATGGTGCTAGATCAATTGATTATGCATATGCAACAAAACAAAACAAAACAAAACAAACACCCAGTTTTGATTCATGCTTTGCATCACATTCAGAAGTCCATTGAGATGGACCATCTACCTAAATGTAAAACCCTAAGCTACGGGACTTCTTGAGGAAGTCTTAGGAGACCAGAACTCAGCTGGGTTCGCTCACTTCCACGCATGCTCCCCATACCTGGCTGTTGTAGCAAAAGCCTCTGAGTGCTCATTAAAATGAAGCCTCCTCATACTCACTGCAGCTTAGAAGGGCCCAGAAATCTCTATCGTAACTGTACTAACTGGCCTCTGATTGTTAAACTAGGGCAAATCTGAGAAACATGGCTTCTAGGGTCTCCAAGCTTTACTATCACTTGTCTCTGTTTCCCTGGGGTCAGCGTGGTTCCCTTGGAGCCCCTTTCTCACCATTGACAATTACATGGAGCCCCTTTCTCACCATTGACAATTACAAACAACAGCAGTAAAACGTCTCTCTCATTCTGAAATTATAAGTTTGGATTAATTTTTAATTTAATTGAGTTTATTATTGTCATTGCTACCGTTGCAATTATGACTTCTGCAACATATCATGGACTGAATGGTTACTAGCAGCACTGCAAATTGAGTGTTACCATCCTCAATTTACAAAGAATGAAAGGAAGGCTTGAAAACTTTTCAGTAACTTCTCCACGCACATCTAGCTCATGAATCACTTGACCCAAACTACCCTGTTCTAAGGCCCATGTTCTTAACCATCACACCTATGTCTTAGAGGCACAAGACAGTCTTTTCCATAGCGACGGCTCCTGTGGGCATTTCTGTGACCATCATTTATTGATACCCATTGTGTGGAGAGTACTCCGCAGATAACAAAGATGAGCATGAGGCTCTCATCTTGCTCTGAGTAGTTGCTGATTTTCTAATGGGAGATATAAATAACAAATAAATATACAAATGGAAATAATCATCAGACCTGGAGATTAAGTATGATGGCAGAAATTATAGATGAAAAGTTGGAGAAATAGGTAAGGCCACATAAGAAGGGAGGGAGCAAGAAAGTCAGGAAGGCCAGGCACAGTGGCGCACGTCTGTAATCCCAGTGACTCAGGAGGTGGAGGCAGGAGGATCTCACGTTGGAGCCCAGAGGCAGTCTGTAATTTAGCAAGACCCTGTCTCAAAAAGTAAAAAAATGGGCTGGGGGTACAGCTCAGTGGTCCAGCACTTGTAAAGCATGCAAGTGTGGGTTCCTGGGTTCACTCCTCAGTACCAGAAAAAAAAAAAAAGTCAAGAAGATGGGGAAATGACACATGTCATGAGCCCTGAGCCCAGAGTTAGTGTATGGGGATGACAAGGAATGTTTTGTGGTGTTTTGTCACATTGACATACTTAAATATCTGCCAGTGGGGGATGGGTGAGCCAATGAATTGTGGCCAATCAAAACTATGGAAATATTACACAACTGCTACCAAAATGTGTTTGGTTTCGTTTGTCTGTGACGTCATGTTAAGAGGAAAAGGCTTGCCAGAGATAAATGTGTATTACAGGACCCTAGTTTTGCAAGGTCGGGCCTGGTTAGTACCTGGATGGGAGACCGCCTGGGAACACCAGAAGCTGTAGGCTTGGGGGAAGGGCCTGGAAACCCCCTCCCAAAAATCAATCTGCCATTGAAAACCGTATGCACAGCAGAGAAGCACTGACAATAGTGTTTCCCATTGTACAGAGGGTCGCTATGAGTCGGATACCGACTTGATGGCACACATCAACAACAAGAACAACAACAACAACAAAGTTTTGCAGAAA
This sequence comes from Pedetes capensis, assembly GCA_007922755.1. NCBI lineage: Eukaryota > Metazoa > Chordata > Mammalia > Rodentia > Pedetidae > Pedetes > Pedetes capensis. The sequence goes on from VMDO01002355.1 coordinate 120,485, forward strand.
TGACCAGCCCCGAGCGAAAAGGCTACCTGTGCATATATTTGCATATAGTTATGTGAGCATAAGAGGAAGGAGGGCGCATCATAGCCTGTGGCAGGCATGGGATGGGGGCAGATGAGAAGGGAGTGGAAGGCGCTTGTAAGGTTTTCCTTTCTGCCTAGCACTGTATCTTCACGTGGACCACTTGATAGATGGCACTCTACTTTTGTAGATCTTGAGAGAAATATCAGAGAGAGAGAGAGAGAGAGAGAGAGAGAGAGAGAGAGAGAGACAGAGAGAGTGAAAAACATTTATCCAGCATAAAGGATGGACAGAAATGGAGACATGAACCATGATCACAATGGATCAAAACCCTAGAAGCAAGGTGAGTGACTTGCTGCTCTTCTTTGGGGTGAATGGGGTGAGCGGCGCACAGGAGGAAGCAGATGACCCCCTAGACTGCTGGTTTCTAAGTGGAGAAGTTGGGCACACTGGGTCAGGGTTCCAGAGCCCCTAGGTAGAGCCAGCAGCTGCTGGGGAAGGCCAGGCAGTGGAAGGACCACAGGTGTGGCTGGGCCTCAGGTGTTCAAGCAGAGCAGCAGGAAGACAAAGATGCGGCCACAGGGGCTCCGAGGCAGGGCTGGCTGTTCAGGGAGCCTCCATGCCACAGGGGGGACACACGGGGCAGAAGTGGGGCCGTGGCCAACAGCTGTTCATCGGGCCATTTCAGGGCCTTGGGAGCTGAGCAGGTGGCTCTGCTGACACAGATGTTGAGAACAGTAAATCTGCCAGCCCCAAGGGCTCAGGAGAAAGGCGTTCAGGGCAAGTCCACTCCAGTTCATAGACAGCTGGACAGAACACGTCCTGTTTCCGCTTGCTCAAAGTGCTCTCCTCTCTTTGTCCCAGAAGATGCCGCTGGACTTCCAGTATGGGGCTGTGAATGAAGGGAAAAGGCTCCTGCCCCGTGGAAAAGCCCTCTGCTAGTCCTCCTACCACTGCACCTGTTCACGTGGCCCAAACGTGGACTCTCGGGGCAAGTGCCTCAGGTCCTGTGGCTTCACACTGATTTTTTTTTTAAGTACTGGGAGTTGAAGCCAGGACCTTGTGCATGTTAGGCTATGTACAACAGGTGAAACACTATTGTCAGTGCTTCTCTGCTATTCATAGGGTTTTCAATGGCTGATTGCTTTTTGGGAGTGAATTGTCAGGTCCTTCTCCCAAGCCTACAGCACCTCGTAGTCCCAGGTAGTCTCCCATCCAAGTACTAACAAGATCCAACCTGCTTTGGAGATCTGATGGGATCAGATGCTATGGTCAAGAGTTGATGCTTATTCTCAGTGTTTTGGGGCTTGCTGGAAGGATGTAAACAGCAGCAGAATGCCATAGCCACAGTGCTGGCTTTCAGATGATGCAGTCTGGCTTCTTCCCCTTGCTCAGGCAATCATAGAGAACATCTGCTTGTAGTTTTAAATGAGCCCAGCCTTTAACAATGACCCTCCTAAGTGCCCCCATCAGAACTTCAGTTTCCATTGTAATTGTACCATCATTAGTTCACTCATTCATTCAAAGGCACTAAGTGGGCACCTCCTGTGTGCTGGGCAATGGGACAATGGCCCTTTACAGATGCGAAGAGCCTGTGTGAACACCTCTTCATTAAACCAACCCCGTATTCCAGAGGGGGGCATCAGGCAAAGGGAGCAGGGACTTGAGCCACAAAGCTCTTCTTGTTGTTGTTGTTAGGTGCCGTAGAGTCGATATCCCACTCATAGTGACCCTCATAGGGTTTTCAATGGGATTTCCTTGGGAGTGGATTGCCAGGCCCTTCTCCCATTTTTGCGATGCTGGGAATTGAACTTGGGACCTCAGAGACTGCAGCGCAGCGCTCTATTAACTGAGCTAAATCCCAGCCCAAGCCACAAAGCTAGAGAGAGAGAAAGCCAGAGTCTGGATCTTGCTGTGCTGGGCCAAACTTGGAACTCTTTCCCTCACAGCCTGCTGCTTCTCATCCACATTCTGTGTGGGCTCAGGACTGCCCCCTGCGGCCCTCAATGGGCTCTTCTGGCACCTGATATTTAGGAAGGGGGCGCTTGACATCGATGATGTACGGCTGGGGCCAGCAGGCCCCGTGGCCGAGAGTTCTCGACTTTGTGCACACAAATGGGGATTCATAAAACTCACCGCAAACTCTGGCTAAACACACATGTCTTTCCACTGGAGGGCCGGCATCCGGAGCAGCAAAGAGCTGAGCTGACCACGTCCGGACCCCGCGCCTCCTGCCCAGGGACCTTGGCTACTACCTCCAAAAGCAGCGCCCCACTCTGCCCTTTCAATATTCTCGTGAGCGATTCTCCACGAACCCATGCCGCCCACCTCGCCCTGCTGTTTGGGCTTAGGTGTGATACACGCTGTACTGTTCTGGTGCCCCACGCCGGGGGCAGGCGGCGCTTGGCTTATTTGAAGCAGGGAGGCACATTTGGACAGCGTCTCCTGGAAGCCTGTTCGCTGGCCTGGGAAAATGGCTCAGAATATTTTCCGACGGAGTCCTTGGAGGGTGAAATTCCACAGAGCTGCGCAGGAATAGTCAGCGGCAGGCCCACGTGTCTGGGGCTTATTGTTTCTGAATCTCACAAAATTAGGAGCAGCTGCGTGGGCCAAGCCAGAATGCTTTACGCTACGCCCACGCCTCCGGGAGATGTGACAAGGGCCGGTGCCCTCTCTGGAGGACTCAAGCTTCTGACTCGTCCCCTGGTGGGCTGAGGGATGCGGGCTCCCCTGTGCTTGCTGCTGCTGGCAGAAAGGGACTCGGTGGAGGATCACCTTTGTCCGGGGTCTGGCCACGCCCAGACCCCATTCCTAGAGGTTTTGGCCTTCAAGGGAAAGAGCAAATCCTCACCTGGCAGCGCACTGGGCTCTCTCTGAGGTTGCTGCAGCTGATAGACACAGCCCACGGTTGTGTCTCATGGAAAGACCATGAACATGAGCTTGAACAGAGCCCTCGAAGGACTCAGTGACCACCCCGGCTCTGCCACTTTTTTTTTTTGCAGTACTGGGGGTTGAACCTAGAGCCTCGCACCTGCATGCTCTGCAAGTGCTGGACCACTGGGCTGTGCCCTCAGCCCATTTTTTTAAAACTTTATTTGAGACAAGATCTCGCTAAGTTACGCAGACTGCCTCTGGTCTCGAACTTGCGATCCTCCTGTCTCTGCCTCCCGAGCCGCTGGGATTACAGGTGTGTGCCACTGTGCCTGGCTTGGCTCTGTCACTTTTGAGCTCTGTGACTTGGAAAACCACCTTGGTGTTCTTGACACTGACACTCGGGCTAATGGCATCTAGCAATTAGCTAGTAGTTATTATTGATCATGAACCTAAGTAATAGCATTGTGCTAACCTGTTCCTGTGGATTATTTCATCTAGCATTCGCAAGAAACCCATGGCATAGGCACTGTGGTACAGAAGAGGAAACGAGGCAGAGAAAGGCTGGGACACGTACCCAAGGTCACACAGATGGGAAAATTCAAATCCACCAGAGTGTGGGGCTGACTAACAACCTTCTAGACATTCTGAGGAACTGTTGCATCAGATGCTATTGTTTATTGTTGTTGTTAGGTGCCCTCAAGTCAGTGTCCGACTCATAGTGACCCTATGTACAACAGGAGAAACACTACTGTCAGTGCTTCTCTGCTGTTCACAGGGTTTTCAATGGCGGATTGATTTGGGGGAGTGGGTTGCCATATTGTTCATAGAGCATAGCAAAATGCCAGGCTTCAGCTGGGGCTCCCTTCTCACTAGTGCCCTTGCTGTAATGCCATCTTATCAGTAAATGGGACAGATAAATAGTCCATGGCCCTGGCATCGCAGAGTAGAGCTGACAAAAGCTCAGTGGGCCAAGCTCCTGCGTACACCTAGACCAGACTCAGGGACTGGCTACACCAACAGGGGTGCCACGCCCAGACTTTCAGCACTGTCCTGAGCAGTGTTACTTTGTTCGGCTTGACCAGCAGTGTGCAGGAGGCGAATGGTAGGTTGGTGGGGCATCTGATATGAGATAATCTGAGGCAAGTTCATTTGCCTCTTTGACTCTTGGTTTTCTCATCTGCAGAATGGGCTGCTGCTAGTTCTCATCCTTCAGGGCAGCTGTGAGGCTCAACATGATGGGAAGAACTTAGCATGCCATCTGGCAGGCGTCAAGCACTCAGCAGAGGACAGCCGTTAATGTCCCTCTGATAGAGGTCAGCCCTTCAGGTAGAAGGCAGGATATGGGTGGGGACTGGGCCTTCATTATGAAAATCTTTTAGGAAACAGAAAGGTAAAAATCAAACAAAGGTCCCACTGTGTTTCATACCCAGGAGTCTCCCCTGGCCTTTGTGTCCTTCATTCTCCATGTGTCTATTTCAAACCTTCCTTTTAAATAAATACTTTTAACCTTCAAATGAAGCAAGAATTCCCCTTCCGGTTCCTCCCCAAAGAAAACATGAAAGAGTCTAAAGATGCTGCTGCTCTCCAGCTTCTGAGAAAGGCAGAGCATCACACCCCTAACAGCTTGGGCTGTCCTGTACTCCAAGGGCCCTGGTTAGAGTTTGTGGTGTGTGGTGTGTTATGTTTAAGGCACATAATTAGTTGTGCCTTTTTCCTGAGGCCTTAAAAAAATCCTTAAATGGCACAGAGTCTCAAGAAAGGTGTTATTCTCTCTCAATGACCTGGTTACTTGCAGAAGGATTCATCTCCCAACACCATTGCAATGGCAAGCAAATTTCAACATGAGTTGAATGATTTAAATGATCTAAACAGTAAAATTCTTTTTGCATTAACTTTAAGGGAACTGAGTGGTTTGCAGAAATGTTCGAGAAACAAATGGGGGATGAACTCTGTCTTTGGGGCCACACTTCCAAGAATTCTACCCAAGTGGTCAGCAGAATTATATTGTCTGGGGATGGCAGGCATTGTTTTTGGCTGATAAAGTATCGACATTCTTCTTCCTTCTTATAGTACTCTGATTTTGTTCAGAGCAGCAATGAACTCGCTTTCTAGCAGGGTACTCATTTTCCCAAATACCCTTGCAACAAGGGGTGGTCATGTAATGTACTTTAGACAACTAGCCATGTGCGCATTGGAGAGCTTTGGGAGCTCTTTGGAAGGTGTGACTATTCTCCCTTCTCCCTAATTTCTATCCTGAGACATGGTGGGTGAAACCACAGTTGCCATCTTGAAAACAAGAAGGAAAGGTGAAGGGAATCAAAAAGATATGGTCCTAACATCATTAAGCTGCCGGACTACATATCCAGTGCTACCTACCTCCAGTTGTATGATAATGTGAGAAAAACTCCCTCCTGATAGGGAGAAGGCTATGGTGGGAGTTGGGTTGGCCAGATGGCTGAACTGCTCTGGGGAAGATACTGTGTGGAAGAAGGAGAAACCACCAGATGTGAACATTGATATCTCACCCTAGCCTCTTCCTGTCCCACAGGGGAAAAATTACTTTAGTTGGGTTTTCACATTACTTGCAGCCTAGAGTATTCCTAACTGAAAAGCAGAGTGCCAGGTGACCCTTGGAACCCCTGGTTAAAAAACAAACAAATGGACAAACAACCAGAGAAGTAAATACAGGGCTGGCTTTTCCTCTCTGCCCAGTCTCTCCACACTTTCTGGATTAAGGTTGGCTCAGTAACCCTTTGTAAATTAGCAGTGTTGTCATAAAATCCAGATGAGGAAGTGTAAATGTGTTACAGATAAGAAGGAAAGGGCACTGAAAGTCTTATGTCATAAACTCCTATCATTTTACAGGAGGATGTCTTCTCAGACAGCATTGGACCTTGATCTCTCTCCCCCACCACCTTCCTGGGTTCCCATTCAGCTTTGTCAAATGACTCACCATCTCCTGAACATTCTGTATCATTGCTAAGCCATCTTTTGGCTCCAAAGTTTTCAGCATCTTTTCTTCCACATCCCCCTTTGGCTTGTCCTTTGGGACCCCACTTGATGAAGTCTTCTGTCAGGTTCTCCTTGTTCATTCCGATGCCTTCCACCTACATGGAATGCACCCACAGCCTGTTGCTTCTCCTCCACATTCTGTGTGGATTCAGGACTGCCCCCTGGGGCCCTTGATGGGCTCTTCTGGAATGCACATGGAATGCACCGTGGTTGGGACACCACAGTTCATTGCAGACAGGTTTATCTCATCTACCAGAATGGCATTTCTTTGAGGGCAGCATCTATTTATCCTGGCCATTTATATATTTTTTTCAGAGCCCAGTATGTGGGTACATGGAAGACAGCAATCAGGGCTTGAGTGGTTGAGTCTAGTGCTTCTCAAAGTGTGTGCCTTGGAACATCAGTTTCCTGAGACCATCTCAGCAATTACACACCGAAATGATTCCATGATCAAATAGGTATGGGGAATGCCAGGTTGCATAAGGTTAAACATACCTCTCCTGCCAGTTTTCTCAAAGGTTTAACCACATTGGAAACCACAAGGAGGAAGATGGAGTGTGCAGGATTTGACCATGGATCTCTTTCTTAGGCAGACCCTTGAGAGACTAAAGGGTTGCACTTTTGAAAACTCTAAATCAGACAACTCCTTTATTTTAGAGGTAGAGGGTAATCAAGTGCCTTTCTTAAGATCTCCCAGCTGGCTAGAAGTACAGATGAGAACCAAGATAGTGAGCTGTGGTTGAAAAGGCAGCCGTTTGATGGGTCAAGAAGACCTGAGCTTAAGTCTGGATTTTCTACTTACATGAGTCACCATAAGCAAATACTCAAGCCTTTCTCAGCTTCAGCTACTTATCTTGAAAATATGGCTAATAACATCTATCTCACATGGTGCTTGTGATTCCTGAAGGGTCCAGCATGAGTCAAAGGCTTAATAAATGGTTGCTGTGGAAGCCATTGAAAACCCTATGAACAGCAGAGAAGCACTGACAATAGTGTTTCACATGCATGTAGGGTCGCTATGAGTTGGACACTGACTCAACGGCACCTAACAGCAACACAACATGGAAGCCAAGAGCATTCTTCAGTCTTCCTGGGATATAAGGAAAGACCCTACAGATACTGAAATTAAATACCGAAGAAAAGTTAGCGTCATCTTGGGTACCCTTCCTAAGATGTAGAGATTCCAGCAAAGGCTCCCCAGGTGAGAGTGAGCACTCTCTGGCCCAAAATATTACCAGTAGGACAAGGACCCGGCTCATTCTAGAACCTTCCTTCCAATGCCTGGGGACTGACTTATGAACCAATATCCCAACATCCCATTATCCCTCAGTTCTCAAAGTTGCTTTTCCTTCCCCATCCCTGTGGCCATCTGTCTGTGATACTCTTCAGACCAGACAGAGGTGTAGCTGGGCACCCATATTCCTCTCTTCCTCCTCGGGCTGCCCTGATCTAGTCCCTTTTGCCTCCTTGCCTCTTCGTCCACTCTCTCTGTCATTCTCTACCTCAGTGACACTGGCCCTCCTTCACGTCTTAGTATCTTCTGGGGTCCTCTCCTCCTTTGGATGGCTTCCCTTCTCTTTTCTGGTGTAACTCCTCTTTCCCATTTTACCTCAAATGCCACAGCCTTAAGAGAAGATTTCCTCTAAGCGTTGCCATGACTAATCTCTTGACTGTGTCCCCTCACCTAACTTCTACTTTTTTCTTCATACTAAACACTACTGTTGTTGTTAGGTGCTGTTGAGTAGGGGCAACTCATAGTGACCCTATGTAGGATTCCCAATGGCCGATTATTTTGGGATTGATTCAGGTGTGGACTGACACATCCTTCTCCCATTTTTGTGGTGCTGGGGATCAAACCCAGGGCCTCAGAGAGTGCAGAGCAGCACTCTACCAACTGAGGTAAACCTCAGGACCTAAACACTATTAGCAATTACATGTTTTAGTGACTACTGCCTAGAAGGTACACTTCATAAGGTTCTCTCTGTGGACATTGTATCCCTGGGACCTAAAAGGGGCAGTAGGTACTCATCAAATCCTAGGCCAATGGACTGTTGCATGATGTGCTATCTAGACAACATTTCTGGTTTATTCTGGGAGTCCATGGATCCCATACTTTCCCAAATGGGCCTAGAAGACAAGGGCTGGGAGATTTGCCAAGTATGCACGGTTGGCGTTTGAGCTATGGTGTGTGGATGGCCAGGCAGAGAAGGCCTACGGAAGACCTCATGTTAAGGAGAGCACACACTTCTGACCTCCACAGGGGACACTTTAGGGAGCTCTAGGAGAAAGTTCTTCCAACTTTTAATAGAGTATTTCTGAGCACCTGATACATTCCATTCTTTGGACACTATAAATTTTGGAGGAACTCATCTTCCATTTTGCTTCAGCTTCTGGGAATCTCTAGTTGGACTTCTGGCCACCTTGTACATCCAAATGAAAGCTAAAGGCTTCCAACTTAGATATTAACCATACCCAGGATTTGTTGACCATGTCTACTTCTATTATCTTTTTGCCTAGATTTCTTACTGTATTTATTCCAGATTTTGGTGCATGTATGCAATGCTGCCATCATGTCAGAAGTTTGGGTATGATTTTAAATCAAGGTGAAGCCTGCATAACATAAAAGGGACCATTACATGTACACAGTTCAGTGGCAGTTAGTACATTCAAAATGCTGTGAAATCACCATCTCCATCACCCACAATTTCATCACCCCAAAAGAAAACCCAGTGGTACAGTTTGACTATTGCTTGTTCTTTTGGAAACTCATGTTGAAATTTGCCTGCCATTGTGAGGGTGTTGGGAGATGAAGCCTTTTGGGAGTAACCAGGTCATTGAGAGAGTATAACACCTTTCTTGAGAGAGTAGGTTTGTTCTCACAAGAGCGGCTTGTAATAAAGTAAGTCCACTCCTTGTATTTGGTCTTTTCTGCACACATTCACTCGCCCTTCTGCTTTCTACCAGGTTTTGATGTCACATGAGACCCTCACTAGATGTGGCCACCTGCTCTTGGACTTCCAGCCTCTAGAACTGTGATCTAAATAAACTTTCCTCTATAAATTAGGTAGCCTCAGGCATTCTGTCATAGCAACAGAAAATGAACTAAGACAAATTGTCACTCCTCACTGCCCTTCTCCAGCCCATAGAAACTACCAATATCCTTTTGGCCTCTACAGATTTGTTTGTTCTAGGTATTCTTTCCAAATAGAATCACAGAATATGTGGCCTTTTGTGTCTGGCTTCTTTCATTACATGTAACATGTCAAGATTCATCCATGTTGTAGCATGTATAAGTGCTTTGTTTCTTTTTAGAGCTTGTTTTAATGGATTGACTGATTCAAAATATGGGTCAAAACAAGCTGGGAACACCAAGGTCCCTTTGATATGTGACAAGAAGAGAAATGTCTCCAGGCCCCTGCAGAGTACACGATAGAGAAGCTCCCATCCAGAAAACCAATGCACTCTCGATGGTCCAGTGTTACATTCCAGAGGTCTTGGGACCTGGGCACAAGCTGCTCCTCTCCAGAGATGCTCTCCCAGAATAGAAAGAGGTGTCAGCATTAAAATAACTCTGGCAGAGATCCCCGTGCCAGAAAGATAGCCACAAATGTGAGCGCCAAGGTACATGGTGGCAGGCAGAGAATTCTATATTAAGTCTTGGGCTGTGACTTCTATTGACTTGGGTCTGGTGGGACTGACTGGTCAGTTCTTCCCCTTTGGGTGACCGTCCCTGGTTTGGCAGGTGGTGAGTGAGAAGGACCTTGAGAAGGCCAAGGTGGAGTTGCTGCCAAAAAATGAGGTGTGATTGCCAACACTTGGGCTCAGCTTCCAGGCCAGAGACAAACTGAGTGGGGAAAAGTCAAAGGCAGCAAATGGATTTGGGCTTCTTGAATGGAACTTAGAGATGCAAATGTATTGACTGTTCAGCTCCAGAAAGGGTGCTGTTAGAGTGTTGGTTGATTATTGACATCGGAGATGATCAGAGAGAGGAGATGGGACCGAGAAGAAAATGACTGTAGAAACCACTGTCAGCCCAAACTAACTTCCCTCTGTGACACAATGTGGGGTTCTTTGTAAATTTCATCACAGTGTGAACGTGGTGGTTTTGGCATTTGAAGCTAACTTGGATTGGGTCCCGGCTGTGTCATCCCTGGTTGTATCTACTTGGATGAATGTCCTCTTTTGTTCTCAGATTTCCCCTCTGTAAAATGGGAGTGATAGAACAGATAAGTAACTCAAAGGGCTGCTGTGTGGCTTGAAATGAATGTAAGTTAGATGCCTGGCATTTAAAAGTGCTCTGTAAACATCTGCTCTTTTCTTTCTCCTTTTTCCTCTAAATACGAAAGAAGAACTAGACCTCTATCTGAGCCCAATCAACTACAGCCATCAGTGGTGCTGTGTTTGCATTGAGGCTGGGATGCTGTGAGGGAGCAAAGGGGAAGATGTGAATGCTTTATGCCAGAGAAGACTTCAAGACTTCAGGCTGGAAGAGACAAAGGAATCCCTGTGAAAAACACTTTCAGAAGAATCTAAGACAGCACACAACATGTGCAAGGTGGCCTGTAATGTCCTGGAGGGCCATTGTCACCATCTGCTCTGGATAGTCTCATTTGGTGCCCATGATGGGCAGATGCCATTCTATCCAATGCTTTCCAGCTTGACACTGAGGTATCTCATCCAAATGACCTATTTGTGAGCCTGGGCCTCCCTCTTCCAACCTACTGTGAAGAATACCTGTACATTATCAATTTTTTAATACTATAAATTAGTGTCTGATGGGCACTTAGTATATAAATAGCCTGTACTAGGGTCTTCGTATTGAAATCTTCCTTTTTTCATTATGACAGCCCTAGGAAGTAGGTCATATTAGTATTCCTAACATGTAGAAGAGAAAGATGGAACTCAGACGGAAAATATACCCAAGGTTTCATGGGTAGAAGTATAGAACTTTGGCCCAGGTAGCCAGACTTCAGAGTAACTGCTCAGAGTCTCACACCCTTTACAAACCATACGTCTGATAGAGAGATATAGTCAAAGTATATAAAGATCTCAAACAACACAAAAGAAATAATATAAATCATATGATTAAAAATGGGCAAAAGACCCGAATCGACATCTTTCTAAGGAAGATATACAAATGGACAACAGATACATGAAAAAAATGTTCAACATCACTTATCATCCAGAAAATGCAGGATAAAACCACAATGAGATGTCACCTCAAAGCTATAATAATGGCTTATGTATTCATGAAAAGATAACCAAAGCTGGAGAGGGTGTGGAGAAAACAGAATCCTTGTTGTTGATGGGAATGTAAATTAGTATAGCTCTTATGGAAAACAATGTGGAGGTTCCTGAAGAAGTTAAAAATAGATCTACCATATGAACCAGCAATCTTGTTCCTGCTCCAGGGTATATACCCAAAGGAAATGAAATCAGTGTATTGAGAAGATACCTGTACACCCATATTTATTGCAGCAGTATTCACAATAGCCAAGATAGGGAATCAATCTGAGTGTACCTCTGTACACTGATGATGGAGGAATGGATGAAGAAACATATATGTGTGTGTGCATTACACACACACACACACACACACTTGCACAAGGTGGGATATTGTTGTTGTTAGGTGCCGTTGAGTCAGTATGTAACTCATAGCGACCCTTCATACATCAGGTGAAATACTATTGACAGTGCTTCTCTGCTGTTCATAGGGTTTTCAATAGCGGATTGATTTTTGGGAGTGGGTTGCCGGGTCCTTCTCCCAAGCCTACAGTATCTGGTGTTCCCAAGCAGTCTCCATCCAAGTACTACCCAGGCTGGAATCTGCTTAGCTTCGGAGATCTGATGGGATCGGATGCTGCAGGGCTATTATTCAGCCTTAAAAAAAACAGAAGAAAAATCTCGTCATTTGTGATAGCGTGGATGAACGTGGAAGACATTGTGCTTAGTGAGATAAACCAGACACTGAAAGGCAAATACTGCACAATCTTCCTTATATGTTGAATCTGAAATAAAGCAAACTCATAGGAGCAGAGAGCAGAATGGTGGCCTCCAGGGAGACGTTGGGGAAAGAAAGAAGAATCCCATGTGCAAGTGGCCACTTGCTTTAGCATTCTTTCCTACTAGGTGCACAAGGAGGGGGATCAGGGTCAGTCTGGGCCTGAGGGGCTGTTGGAACAGCCTCCAAAAAGAAGCTGGGACATTTCAGGGCATAGCTGCACTGAAGGCCTGGCTGGCGATGGGAGAGATGGAGACAAAAAGCTTCTCGGTGGGAACAAATATCAGTAAGCACTGGGAAGCCAGGCATAGTGGCACATGCCTCTGATCCTAGGGACACAAGAGCATCACGCGTTCAAGGCCAGAGGCAGCCTTGTGTCCTTTAAAATGATCCTGTCTCAAATGAATGAATGATAAATAAATAAATTTTAAAAATGGGCTAGGTCTGCAGCCCAGTGGTAGAGCACTTGCAAGGTATGTGTGACACCATGGGTTCAACCCTCCTGTATAGCTCCCCACCAAGCATTGAGAGTAGCAGAAGTGGGGAGCAGAAGTTGAAAGACTGAGGAAGGGCTCTCTGCATGGGAACAGCCTTCCTGGAGGAACTCTTGAGGCACCGCGCAAGTTGGGGAGTGCCATCTCTATGTAAGCTCAGCAGCTAAGGCGTGAGTCTGACTGGGCGCAGGGGGTGTGCATTGCTTGCTGTTGTTGTTATTGTTGTTAGGTGCTGTCAAGTCGTGTCCAACTCATAGCGACCCTCATAGGGTTTTCAATGGCTGTTTCAGGATTGCCTTGGGAATGGACTGCAAGGCCCCTCTGCCATTTTTGTGGTGCTGGGAATTGAACTCCGGATCTCAGAGACTCCAGTGCAGTGCTCTACCAACTGAGCTAAATCCTGCGCATTGTTTAGAAAGCATGAAAGCAGGTGTTGTCTGGTAAGTGAGGCAGGCGCACTAGGAGCAAACTCCTGTATTAGCATGCCTTCCAAGTGTCCTTTCCCCATATGTGTAATGGGAATTAGAATAACACCACCTTAAGTGTTGTATTAGGGGCTGGGATTTAGCTCAGTTGGTAGAGCGCTGCGCTGCAGTCTCTGAGGTCCTGAGTTCGATTCCCAGCACCACAAAAATGGGAGAAGGACCTGGCAATCCACTCCCAAGGCAATCCCGAAACAGTCAGTCATTGAAAACTCTATGAGGGTCGCTATGAGTCGGATACCGACTCGACAGCACCTAACAACAACAACAAGTGTTGTCTCAAGAACGTTTGTGAGCATACATACTGCAAACTCTAAAGATTACTCAAAAATAAAAAGATGAAAACTTTTTTAAAAAGCTGAGCAAGCTCAGAAATATTCCTGACTGCCATCTTTCTTTTCATTTTAAACTTTTGGACATGTGCTCCATGACCTTGAGTTAAGCAAGCCGAGGAGTGTGTCTGCCATCTTCCCTTCTTGAACTATGTCCTCAAACTGAGCATGCTCAGTAATGTACATCTTCAATTGAGCATGCTCAGAAATGTCAAGGCCAGAAAGTGCTTTCCTACATGATTATGATTAGGCTCCCTGAATAAAATCCCGACGCTACTTTTGTCCAAGGAGGGCATTGCTTTAGAAATAATGCCCATACTCACTTACCTACTACAGGTAATAAATTGTCTCTGTTCTTTTATCTTCTGGTTGTGCTTATTGGCTCTGTTCTCACCACAGGGAGAATCCATGGGGCTTGGTTAGACATGGTGCTTGGCAGGTAATGTCATCCCTTGGAGCCACACCTGGATCTGAGAGCCAGGTCAGCTTGAGGAGCTGGGTGACTGAGAAAGTCACTTTTCCTCTCTGGGCTGCAGAGTTCTTACCTATAAGGTCAGGATAGCAATAGTTGCTACCCGATGGCATCATTCCCAGGATTGGAGTTAATGCCTGTAATTGTGCTTTCCCCATACATATAGAGGTTTACTCTCATAGTTATTAGAAGTACAGAGTGGTAGGAATTTTAGCATGAGCATCAGGGGAAAGCTAGGTTTTCTTTGAGTGGCCTTGACAATTCATAGTAAAAAACAAAAGTACTCACCTTTTTAGTTTGAGCTTTGGAATCATCTTATTTTTATTTTATTTTTGGTTAATATAAATTAGTTATACGTATTACTGGAGCTCATTGTGAATTTCATACATACATGCAGCACACACTGATCAAACTGAGCCTTCCTTTAGCCATCTTTTCTCCTTCCCAAACCTTAATAATCACTGTTTTTAATTTTTTAATTTTGTTTTTAGAAAGGAGGGTAAAGAAATGTGTGTGTGTGTGTGTGTGTGTGTGTCTGTGTGTGTGTGTGTGTGTTGTGGAGTTGTATGTAGTTCCAAGCACGGCTGAAGAATTTGGTAAATGCTCTAGAGCAAGTCTATATCAAGCACTGTGCACCTTAAGGATGGAAATAATTTTTTTTAAAAAGTCCTTCAGATGCTATGACATATGCATTGTTATTGTTGTTATTAGGTGCCCTTGGGTTGGTGTCTGACTCATAGCGACCCTGTGTACAACAAATGAAACACTATTGTCAGTGCTTCTCTGCTATTCATAGGGTTTTCAATGGCTGATTGTTTCTTGGGAGTGGGTTGCCAGGTTCTTCTCCCAAGCCTACAGTACCTGGTATTCCCAGGCGGTCTCCCATCCGAGGACTAACCAGGCCCAACCCTGCTTAGCTTCCAAGATCAGTGGTGTAGTTGCAGATGACATCTGCACTAGCTCTTCCAAAAGTAAAGGATTTCTTCAGGTGAAGAAGTCAGAGTTGTTTTGCCATAGGCTTGGCAGAGCTTGGCTTGTTTAAAGAGAAAGTTCAGAGCTGGAGGATGGGAGCCTGGAGGAAGTGACAGGACAGAGCCTGGCCCTGGTGGACACTCTGCCATGGTTGGCCTGATCTTCTGTCTTTCCAGCCATGCTACGTGAGCCCCAGCTCCATATTCAAATATCCACATACTCCAGCCTGTGTGTCTGCCCCGAGGACCTTGGCAGGGGGACCCACAGGTGAAGGAACCCAAAAGTCAGGCAAGGACTCAGAGGAGGGAGTGGAGACGACAGGGTTCTTTGAGATCCCGGACCTCTGAAGGCCTACAGAGTGGACGCTGTGAGCCCTGCCAGGGTGACCTCGCGCATCTGCAATGTCTCCGTGGCACTGCGCCATGGAAATCAAGGGTGGAGATAGCTCTTGGCGAGGCGCGCCCTGGTCTGGTCCATGTCACTCTTTCCCTGGGAGGTGTCTCTGATGTGCTGTCTGTCACCCACAGAGATGTCCACGGGCCCCCATCAGCACAGCCTGCCTCTGACTTGTTTTCCCAAAAGTGCGGCTGGATTTGCTCAGTGCCATCTGCACAATCTCACTGGCCACCCCGCCCGCCATCTGTTTACAGGCTGTCAGACAGCTGGCTGGGGCGAGGGGGACACTGTGTGACCATGGAGTGTACAGCATTGTGCGCCTCCAACTAGAGAGACCCTGGGGCCTTCACCTCGCTTGCCCTGGGAGCCCAGTGGAGCAGATGGACCTCAGGTTCACATCCACCATGAGCTTGACCTATAGGGACAACAACGGTGACAGCAATGACAGTGATTTATTGAGGGTCTACCCTCCATACCAAGGGCTGTCTAAACAGCATGTTTAATCCCTGGAGCAACTGCAAGGCAGGGGGATTTGGCTGCTGTTACTCATGAAGAAGCTGAGACGCAGAGAAGTGTTGTAGATTGGCCGAGGGCCACAGGCAAGTGACAGGGCTGGGAATTGAGCCTCTGTTTGTGTGACTCCAGAAGCAGAGGGGCTTCTAAGCAGGAGAGAATCCCCTCTGCCTGGAGTTCAAGGCCGTTCAGAGCCATGGATTACTGCACCTCTCTGGCCATGGCCTTCCTGGGCCGCATGCCCACACCACCACCTGGGTGGTCGTTGCTCTCCTCCTCCTGTCCCCTTCACCTCCATAGGCCACTCCCTGGAGGGAGCTGCTGAGGATGGGCACTTTGCTGGCCCTTCAGATATTTTCACACCCAGGAAACAATTACATAGATAGGATCACTCCACACTTTCAGTGGCCTTTGTCTGCCTCCCATCCCCTGGCCCTGAGCTCATCTCTGTTTTCCTTGCCTGCAGTGTGTCTGGGAGGCTGGCCCCTCACAGGGCAGTACCCTGGTGCCCATGGCTGCCAGCTCTTGGGTGGCTCCCTCAGAAGAGGGACGGGCAGCCAGAAGATGAAGCCAAGGCACTGATTCTTCCTGCCTCTGGTGGCTTCTGCTCGAACTCCCTGCAGTTCTCAACGTGATCCAGTCCCCTGAGGCCACCGACTCTATCAAGACCTTCTTCCACAGCTGCAGTAGCCTTGTCCCTTCACCTGGCCCTTGAGGCCCAGCTGTGACCGTGTTTTCCTGCTGTGTCTGCCCCTGGGTGCTTCACAGCCCCTGTTGGTCCCTTCGTCCCTACTCCAGTGCCCTGCCTGCCCCTTCACACCACCATTTTCACGCCTTTCCATGCCTTCAAAGGTGCCCTGTGCTTTCTGTGGGAACCCTGTGACACACGCACCATCTGGAACCTCTCTGTCCCTCAGCACCACGTCATGAACATCGTTCAATATTAGTGCCTACCGATCTGTTTCCAAAGTGTGCCTCCTGCTGCAATCTGGGAAAATTGTGATCTAGAGTTTGAGACCAGAAAGAAACAATGAAGAAGTAAATGCGTTGGCAAGCGTAATGGAGACAGGGCTGCAGAGGGCACGAGTGGGATTCGGTGACGGGGACGACTCGCCCACCGGAGTGGGAAGTCCTGCCTGGTTCTTATGAAGGCTGGCTGGTCCCCAGCCAGAGGGCGGAGCCCAGTCATTTCCGCCTGTGTCCCATGGGTGCGTGCTTAGGTCTGGTCACACCTTCACTACTTCCAACAACGCTGCCATCGGTGCTCTTGTGCCCACATCCTGTCTCTTGTCCTTACAGAGGAAGCTCCAGATGCGGAAGTGCTAGAAGGAAGTGTGAGTGGGTTTGAAATCGCCTTGATTCAGGACGTGGTGCTGAAGGAAGGACTTCGGAAGCCATGGGAGGAGCAGCCCCCACCTCTTTGTCCTCTAAAGGACGGAGGGAAGATTGTCCAGGAGCCAGTGCTTGGCGGGAGCTGAGTCCATCCAGCCTTCTGGAATCAATGCCTCATCATAGACTTTTTCATTTTATTTAAGTCACCTCCCTGGCCCAACATGGCCATCTTTTCTCTGAGGAACCTTGGAATTGATAAGAAGGTTACAACCAAATACTATATATATATATATATATATATATATATATATATATATATATATATATATATATATATATATTTGTTGTTGTTGTTAGGTGCCATTGAGTCGGTATCCAACTCATAGCGACCTTCATAGGGCTTTCAATAGCTGACTGTTTCGGGATTGCCTTGGGAGTGGATTGCCAGGCCCTTCTCTCATTTTTGCCGTGCTGGGAATTGAACTCGGGACCTCAGAGACTGGAGCGCAGCGCTCTACCAACTGAGCTAAATCCCAGCCATATATATATATATATATAATTTGTTGTTGTTGTTAGGTGCCATGGAGTCGGTATCCAACTCATAGTTACCCTGCGTACAACAGGGGAAATGCTATTGTCAGTGCTTCTCTGTTATTCATAGGGTTTTCAATGGTGGATTGATTTTTGGGAGTGGGTTGCCAGGTCCATCTCCCAAGCTTATAGCACCTGGCATTCCCAGGAGGTCTCCCATCCAAGGACTAACCAGGCCTGACCCTGCTTAGCTTCCAAGATCTGACGGGATCAGATACCACAGGGCTACAGCTGTAGAGATATATATATATATACATATATATATGTGTGTGTGTGTGTGTGTGTGTGTGTGTGTGTGTGTATACATATATATATGTATATATATATGTATATATACGCATACATACATATGATCCGAGAGAAAAGACTAGAAACAATTACTACTTCAACCTTCCTTGGTGATTCAGTTTTAGTAAAGGAAAGTCTTAAAGAGCATGCACTCTGGGCTAGGTTTATGCAGGCCCTGGGGAAACATGAGTGAGGCAGATGCTCCCTTGTACCCCAAGAGCTGGCAATCTGGTGTGGGAGTTGGGGCTGGGGCGTTGGTCGCGTGTCTTATAGGCCTGTCAAGAGACCACTCCCATTGGAATCTGCTAGAAGGTTTTCAGAAGCACAGAGCCCTGGGGGCTTTCTGTTCAGCAGGTCTGGAGTAGGATCCGAGACTCTAGAGCATTCGACGCCCCTTAGACAGATTGGCCCCCAAGGCACTTGTACACTCTGGCTGTGAAAGATGTGTGTTCCAGCACATGACTTGTAGTTGTGCAACGTCAAAGCATCAAATTTGCCTGGCCCAAGTCTGAACTTGGTATTTTGTGTGGTCCATAGTGTGGGCTTGCATGCTATAAAAATTAAATCAGTTCCCATCTTCTGAAAAGCAAGAGCTCACTTATTAAAATCCAGATCTTATCTTGGTTATGGTTCGAACGTCCCCACTAAAACTCACGAAATGTAATCCCCACTGTGACGTGTTAAGAGGGTACTTGGAAGAAAGACCTTTGGGAGGGAATCCGGTGAGAAGAGGCTATAGGGGGCCTTCATCTAAAGGGATGGTGGCTTTGCAAGAAGACAGAGAGCAGAGACCTGAGCTAGGACACCCTGTCTCGCCATGTGATGCCCTCACTGTCTTGGGACTCTGCAGAGTCCCTCCCCCAGCAAAAGGGACCTTGCTAGATGCAGCTGCCTCGTCTTGAACGTCCCAGCCCTTCAGAACAGTAGGTTGAACAAATCCTTAATTACTCAATCTGTGGTATTCAGCTGTAGCAACAGAAAACAGACTAAGACAATCTCATTTTTAAAATCCCAGCAACTAACTACAATGCTTGACCGGACCCAAAGGGCGTGTATTCTCCAGTTGTGCGCAGTCCCCAGCATCCCCTAGTGTCTCAGTGTCTCTTAATAGTGTCAACTGTCCTCTTTTCAGTGGATTAACATCACTCTTTCTCTTATAGAAATCCAGGAAAATAAAGTATTATTTTCTTTTTTTCTGTACTGGGAGTTGAACCCAGGGCCTCATGTATGCTAGACAAGCATGCCACTACTGAGCCACACCTCCAGCCCTCTTTTAAATTTTTTTTTTTTAATTTTGAGACAGAGTTTCGGTAAGTTGTATAGGCTGCCAATGGTCTCAAACTGGCAATCCTCCTGCCTCAGCCTCCTGAGTCGCTGACATCACAGATGTATGCCATAGCACCAGCTGAAATACTTGTCTTCTTATCCATATCAAAAGTTTAAAAATATAAGGACCAAGAATATGTGTTGCTTGGGTTATTTTGTTTCAGTTGGTTTTTTGCTTTTTTTCTAATAAAGAGAACATATGTTTTATGGAAGTGTTCAGTATGCACATCAGATGTGTCCAAAGAGGATGAGCCCGGCCAATTTCATTCCTTTCCATGCCCAGCCTGACCCTCACGCACCAGTCCAGGCCCACAGATGGGAGCGATGCTCTTGCCCCCCCAGCCATGTCTCACCATAGCCCATTGGGCACCGTATTTAGCTGCTTTGGGCTATCCTTGTAAATGATGGTTTTCAACTGATGGAAATTTTTCCATCCTTCCCAAGGGATTCAGGGCCCTGCGGCATTGTAATTTTTCACAATTGGAGGGTGAAGGGAGGAGTTTTCTTTGGTGCCTAGTATGTAAAAGTCAGGGATGCTGTTAAACCCACTGCGATGGACAGTAAAGTCCCCCCAGCAAAGAGTCTTCCTGCTGCTGAGGTCAGTGGTGTTGAGGTTGAGAGGCTCTGCTGAGAAACGAGGAGGCCCGTCCCTTCTAGCTCTGACCACCTAGACTGTCACCCCAGGAGACTGAGCCCATGCACACACACGTCACTTTCAGTTTGGGGGCTGAAAAGAGCCTCAGGAACAGGGAACAGGGGAATTCTTGCAGTCAGGAGAGTGGGAGGAAGGGAGAGGGTGTGGCACTCATGGGCGCAGAGGCAAAGAGGAGGCGAAGGCAGAGTATGGTCATGGCCATGGAATAGAGGGAGGCTGGTGCGCCTGGGTGTGTGGAGTGGGCTGGAGAGAGCCGTCCCTGGAGAGCCTAGGGTCCATCTGTTTGGGGAAGTATTCTCAGTGTACAGACTGGGATGGAAGGGAATATGGCTCTTCAGAAATATTCCAACTTTGTCTCTTCCCATGACATGGTCGGATTTTACTTCTTGCTCAGGTGAAGTCAGGGCTGGCCATGTGACTCAGTCACAGAATAGTTCGCAGAAGTGGCGAGTAGTCACTGCTAGGTGGAAGCATTAAAAGTCAATGCGTGTTTGTGACATTCTGTATCTTTCTTCTGGGACAGTGACTCTCGACATTCAAGATAGTAGCTTCCTTGTCACCCTGGGACCCTGAGCCACAAGAATGAGTTAGGCCTTGCCAGTTCATGGCAGATATAGGCAAGAAATAATCTTTGTGTTTTAAGATACTGAAATTTGTGGATTATTTTTTACTGCAGTAGAACCTGGCTGTCTTGATTATTTTAGGTGGAAATCAATAGTGGTACCAGTTATGATTGTAGATGGTACACATTAGAGATGACATTATGTCACACAACATCTCTAAGAAGAACACTCTTCCTTTTGTAAAGATCTGGATTACATCAAGGAATATATGTCAGTGGGGAGCTAGATTATCTTTACCAACTTGTTCAAGCGATCGTATACCGAGTGGGCACAGGTTGAAGTTTTTGTATTTAGCTAAAATCTCACAGAATAGTTTTAAATCTGAATTTAATTCTAGGGTTGCCTTATACTTATGGCAAAAGAGTATAGTTTTCCTTTTATGGTATTGATAAAGATTTTTAAAAATTGGTAGTAAAGAAAAGGAGTCATTTAAAAGAATTGTATAAAACCAATAAAACCTAGGTGGTACATGCTTAACAGCAAATATAAAGATGGTTTCCAAATGACTGGAAGCTGTAGAAGTTAGAGAGGCTGGGCTGGCAGAAAGGGGCAGAAATCCCATAGATGTGCGTGCGCATGTGTTTTGTGTGTGTACGCATGTGTGTGTGTTGGGGGAGCTGTTGGAAAGGATGACAGAGAACAGACATACCTGATTCCTAAGCTATTGGCATGAGATTGTGCAATGTAATCTCCCTGCTTCAGGGTTGAGTTCCACACCTCCATTTGCACACCTGAGCTCTGACTCAGCAAGGGGAAAGGGAGATTGTGGAAATGTTGGCAAGGTATGGGCTTTCTAGGGCCATGGAATTTTGGATCAGAGGTAGTTACACCATAATTGAGGCTGCAGCTATTTTCTGGTTTGCACACCAGTGAGTGAATGAACGGATGGTGGTGAATGCACAGAGTCATGTGACATCCAGGGCCACTTCTGACTGTGCCCAGGCACAGTGGGTGGCAAGTGTTTCCTGAAGATGGCTGTGCTGCGATACTCCATCATCCATGCTCTTCTACAGTGCGGCCTTGATTCCCTTTCTCTGGAGAAGTGGTGACTGTGTCCTTTCCTGTTACATATATGTGGGCTTCTGGTGGCTTTGACCAACAGAACATGGTGAATTAACCCTATGTTACATCCAAAGCTGCATCCTAGAGGACAATGCAACATCCTCCTTGTTTTCTTGGACACTTGCTCTTCAAGCTAGAGGCTATCATGTTGCTCTGGTTGTTGTTGTTGTCAGGTGCCGTTGAGTTGTATCCAACTCATAGTGACCCTCAGAGGGTTTTCAATGGCAGACTGTTTCAGGATTCCCTTGGGAGTGGATTGCCCCGTCCTTTTGCCACTTTTGTGGTGCTGGGAATCAAACTCACAACCTCAGAGACTGCAGAGCAGCGCTCTACCAACTGAGCTAAATCCCAGCCCTGCTCTGGGTGGCATATGGTTTTTCCCCTCCATATTTTATGTGGAAATTTGATTGCCATTGTGGCCATGTTAGGAGGTGTAGCTTTTAACAGGAAATTAGGTCATTAAAAAGGATTAATCCTTTTCTTGCAGGAGTGAAATCTTGGGCTAATGACTAGTTAGTGTAAGGTTATTATAAAGCAAGGCAGCCCCTCATGTTTTGTGCCTTCCACATGCATCCACTTACCCTTCCACTTTCCACTATGAGTTCAAGGAGCTTGAGGCTCTCATGGGCACCAGCCTCTTGTAAATGTGAGCCTAAACAAAGTTCCTTCCTTATAAATCACCCAACCTCTGTTATTTTGCTATAGCAACAGAACATAGACTAAGACACATCTAAAGGGTACAGCTGCTTGGAAGCTGCCATGCTGTGAAAAATCCAGGTCCTGTGGAGTGGCCACATGCAGGGGATGTGGTTTACAGGCTTAGTCTTCATGTCATCCTTGTTCAGGTAAGTAAAGGATTCCATTCTCCAGCCATCAAGTGACCCCTAGGCTTTAAGTGTGCCCAGATAGGGTTCTAGACATCAAATGGTCAACCCTGAAATTTCTTGTCTGAATCCCTGCTTGAAGAAACATAGGAGCATGGTGGAATGGTTGCTTGAGCTTCTAAGTGTTGAGGAGTTTGCTGTGCAGCCATCAGTGACTGACACATGGTGGCCCAGTGTTCCCATTTCTGAGTGCCCAGTCCATAGCAGCAGGCCTAAAACCAGGCAGGGGTTGCATTAGAGTAGCGGGGTACATGAGTGAAGGAATAACTGAATAAGCCCTCATGCATCTGCCTAGTTCTTCTCATGTGTAAATTTGGCTCCCTTCAGGAGCCATCTTATGTGTGTCCACATGAATAATCAGATTACTAAAGCTTTTGCGGTGGCTATAGACTCTGCAACTATGAAATCAGATCCATTTCTGAGAGACCCTGATATGATTTCCTCTCTGACAAACTATTCTGGTTTGATTGGCAAATGTGGTAAGAATAAGAAGATCGAATGCTAATGCTAAGTGGGCAAGGGAGTGTGTGTGTACTGAGAGGAAATATGTAGGAGAGGAATTTCACTGTACATCACACCATGTTGTCGTGCGCCATTTTCTACCAAAACAAAGTGCGGCAACTTTAAGAGGCCACTCTTAAACGTGTACTACAAAAGGCTGTCAGCAAACTTCACCTTCTTTTTTTGTGTGTGTGTGGTACTGGGGGTTGATCCCAGGGCCTCACACTTGCATGCTTTGCAAGTGCTGGACGACTGAGCTGCACCCCCAGCCCTTTTTTTTTCTTTACTTTCTGAGACAGGGTCTCACTAAGTTACGCAGACTTCCTCTGGTCTTGAACTTGTGATCCTCCTGGCTCCGCCTCCCAAGCCACTGGGATTACAGGCGTGCACCACCACACCCAGTTTAGCAAACTTCACCTTCTAACTCACTCCAGCCCAACTTCTCCTCTAGCTGCAGGGATTGGGGAAGAAACTGTTCCCGGTAAAGTCGGCCTTCATTTAAGTCCCCATCCTGGGTGGAGGCAATGTGTTGGTCAAGGTAGTCTTCCATATGCTGTCCAATGCAGGTTTCTTTTGAGTCCCATCTGCTTTGCAATGGATGTTAAAAATGGTCTGTGAAGGAGGATTTATAAGAAGCCAGGAGTTTTCCCACCTGGACAGCACTGGTGGGCAGTGCCAAGCTTCAGCTGTTGTCTACTGGCTGAGAGTCACACTGCATTCCAAGGCAGGAGGCCAGCTCCTTCCAATAGAGGGCTACACCTACATCTTAATATCCCTGTATCCTGGAGTCTTGCTGCTTCTGGAGATTTCTCTGCCATTTGACCCACATGGAACTAGGAACACATGTTGTATAAAATCTCACCAGAATAATTGAACAAGGAGGCTAAATGGTGCTGTGGGAAAGGAACCTCTGAGAAATCCACATTGTAAATCAACTTTAAAAATGCTTGGTCAACTAGAGCCCTGGAAAGAAAGAGTCCAGTTCAGCTACTCCCTTCTATTGGAAGGTTATTCACTAATTATTGAGCTTCTGAAAGTGGAGAAGTATGCAGCTAATTCCTTCCACATAACCTGAAATCTCAATCTTAAAAATCCTTTCATGCCAAATGTGTGTGAACTGGTGCCACCTATGGGTCAGCTGTGGTGTTACAGCCTAGCTCTATTAGATGCTATAAATGTCCAGACAGAAAGCGTTGTAAAGTCAATAGATAAGACATGCAAGGGAATTTTTAAAATATTATATGCATAAAAATATTTGTTAACATTTTCTGTTTTACATAGAGGGAATAGAAGGTTTTGGTAATGGAGACAGAAATTACTAACTTGTGCAGTAAGAAGAGGGGGAAACTTGTCTTACAGAAATTTTTCAGAAAAACCTTCTGTGAGTAGAGAAAATAAATTCATTCCTATGCTCTTTGGTTGTGGAGTCAGACACCAGAGGTTATACTACAAGAAAAGTAGGTGTGGGAGGGTGGATTCTGTTAGCTGGTTAAAGGTGACCTCGATGGGGTAGACATGTTAGAGCAAAGCTACATGGCTGGATCTAACAGAAAGGAGATCAAGCACTGTGGGGGAGTTTGGGAGAGGAAGGCAACCAAGGGAAGCATTAGAGAGGGAATCTGGAGGATACTTATGTCTGATGAGAAATGGAGCAGCTATGCTATGAGGGGTACAGGAAACAGCACCCCTACATTTACCATATGGAAAATATGTTCGGATTTTTTGGTGGAAAATGGATTAGAGATGAGGGTCTGAGATGACCTGGGTTCTAAGTAGAATCTTGGAGTTGCAAAGGATTTCAAGAGGCCACAGGTCCATCCCTACCCAAAGTAGGCACCAGTTCCCAGACACCCCTTGGAGGTGGGAGCCATCTTGTTCAAAGGCAGCCAGACAGTGGTCCCAATTCTTCAGGATGCAGATAGGGCCAGCAAGGAACTGGAGGGATTTGGTTTGCTTGTTTGCTTCAGAGGACTTATAAATAGAGAAGCAGCCACACTTTGCAGAGGGCAAAAGAGAGGCGCATATTAAAGTGACAACAGCTACCATGTAGAGTGTCCCTACTAGGTATCAACATAAGTTACCCCATTAGTGCATCATGGGAAAGTCATGAAGAGTGTCTTGCAAGCCCTGCCAGTTTGCCTGAATTCACACAGCTGGTAGAAGAAGAGGAGAAGGAAGAGGAGAAGCCTGGATTTGAACTTAGGCCTCTCTGAGGTCTTGCTATTGGAGACCATATGATTTCCTCTCTAACAAACTATTCTGGTTTGATTGGCAAATGTGGTAGGAGTAAGAAGATCGAATGCTAATGCAAGTGGGCGAGGGAATGTGTGTGTACAGAGAAGAAATACATGGGAGAGGGATTTCGCCACACATCACGCCATGTTGTCATGCACCATTTTCTACCAAAGCAAAGTCTTGTGTGGAGACTTTAAGAGACCATTCTTAAACGTGTACTACAAAAGGCTGTCAGCAAACTTCACCTTCTAACTCACTCCAGCCCGACTTCTCCACTAGGTGCAGGGGCTGGGGAAGAAACTCCTAGAACCTTCCACCCAGCCACGATGCCCTCCCTTTTGGCTTCACTAGGAACTGACCCACACATGTGACAAGACACATCTCCTGCAGAGTGATGGGCTCTGTGTCATACCCAACTGAGGTCTCTGCACCTTACCAGGAAGAGCAAGAGCCACCGAAGGGGTCAACTCACTTGCAAAGGAAGCGTGGAGAATAAATAATCTCTGAGACAAGTTGAAAATGGGGATGATTTCACTTGGAGAAGACTGGTTATATAATGAGCCTTCAGGTTTATAAGAGATTTTTCAAGACAGTGGCCGCCAGCTGTTCCCCATCTCTGCTCTAGACTGGAGAGGAAGAAATTGGCTTAAGTCACAGCCTGAGGGTGTCTATATGAAAGAATTTCCTGACCTTGGAATGGGTCAGTGCAGAAAAAGCAAAACAAAACAACAATGACAAGAAAAAGAAATGGCAAGTCTTTCCCCCGAGGGCTCCAATTGGAGAGCAGAGTGGTCTCGGTGTGTGGGCTTCGTAGAAGCCAATGTCTGCTTACTGATGGGGCTCACTGGGCGTGGAACTCAGCACTGTGTCTGACAGAGCACTCAGGGTTGCAAAGCCATGGGACCCCTGAAGAGTCATCTCTAACAGTAGCTCTGATGGGGCTGCACCTCTGCCATAGCCCATACCCCTAAATAACGGCCGAGCTCACCAAGCACCAGGGCACAGTGTATAGGTAAGTGCCAGAACTCCTTGTCGCTGACTCTGTCCCTGGTGGGGCAAATTGTATTTTTGTGAACATCAGCCTCTTGGCCTGAAAAGTGGGCTAAGGCCACTGGGGGCATAGCTCAGTGGTAGAGCACGTGCCAAGGGTACTGGGGGTATAGCTCAGTCATAGAGCCCGTTCTTCGCATGTGTGAGGCCCTGCATTGTCCCCCACACTTCCAAAAACCAAAACCAAAACAAAACAAAAACTTGGGCTAATTATGGGATTCTGCAGATGAGGCAATGAGAGATTACATATGTGTGGGATTAGCAGAGTGCCTGGCACGTAGCTGGCACTCAATGAATGATAGTCTCATATCCTCACTAACTAAGTCTCTGTAATTTCATGTGAGGTCTAAATACCTGCTCCCCTTTTTCATTGCTAGGGAATCAGCCCAGAGCCTTGCACATGCTAGGCAAGTGTTTTACCACTGAGCCACACCCTCAGTCCTTAGTTTCTTGAGACAGGATCTCACTTTATAGATCAGCCTGGCCTCAATCCCTGATCCTCCTGCCTCAGCCTACCTAGTGCTGGGATTACAGGTGTGTTCCACCACACCTGGCTAAATTCCCATTTAAAAAAATAATAAAATGGCTTGATTTTGAATCTATGAATTCTATAAGATCACTCTCTTGCACCCAGTGAATGATTCAAAGGGTGTAACCTCCATTTGTGGCATGGGGGGATTCGGTACTGGAGCCCACGTTTGCTGCCTCCACTCACTCCTGCAGTGCAGACCTTGGACCTGTCACCTCCCTGCCCAGATCTTTCCAAACCAGAGTACCTAGGTTCCTTTAGAGTTCTCCCTCTCTGCCCCTTGACTCAGTCCTTTTAGTCAATGTCTGGTCTGATCTGGATCCCTAGTCCTCCTTAGATACAACTTCTCAAGAGGCTCCAAATTATCTTAGACTGCCTGGCTTCCAACTTCAGCTCCTTGAGTGACTTCCTCTGTGGCCTCAGGTAAGTCTTTTACTCTTCCTGAGCCTCAGTTTCCTCACCTGGAAAGTGGGAATGTAAGTCTCACAGCCTTGTGGTATGAATGGAATGGGCTACACAAAGCACCTGGCATAAGGCCCTGTATACAACTGCAGACTAAATATTGAAAATAAAGCAGTTTAAGGAATTGTTTCCAACTCTAGGCCACAGTTGAGCTACATGGAAATACACGTGGTCCCTGACCTACAGGGTTTTCACTTAGGAATTTTTGATTTTGCAAGGGTGCAGAAACAACATTCCTTACACAGAAATCATGCTTTCAGTTTTGGACTTTGATCCTTTCCTGGGCTAGGCATGTTGTTGTTGTTGTTAGGTGCCTTCAAGTCAGGTCCAACTCATAGCAACCCTCGTAGGATTTCCAATGGCTGATCATTTCAGGATTGCATCAGGAGTGGATTGCCATGTTCTCCCATTTTTGCAGTGCTGGGGATCGAACCCAGAAAGTGCGCTGAGCAGCACTCTACCAACTGAGCTAAACCCCAGCGCGGGCCAGCCATACGCAGTACAATTCTCTGGAGTTGCTGGACCTCTGTAGTGAGCCACGGGTCCCAGCCAGCCCTGCAATCTCTAGGGGACACAATTGACCCTCCATAGTACACTGTGTTGCTGAGCCAGGATGTGCGCTAGATCAGGCAGATTCAGAGCATTTTCAGTTTAGGATATTTTCCATTTACAATAGGTTTATTGTACCCCATCATAAGTCTAGAAGCACCTGTACTTCATGAGTCCATGAGACTGGGGCTTTATCAGACAACCTGAACTGGCTTACAAAGGGACCCGTTTTTACTTCTCCTGAGTCCCCTCCTTTCTTAAGAAGAATTTCCTTCCTCTGGGCTGAAATTTGCCACTGCTTCTCCCTTTAGTTTTTCTGGAACAGCTAATTTGATTGGCCAACGGTGGCGCTAGTGGGCGGAGACCACGAGTTTGACTTACTGCGCAGGTGCAGGGCTCTGCTTAAGATCGCTGTGGTGGAAGAAGTGTGCAGACATCCGTGGGCTCTGCGCACAATCTTCCAGGAGGCCAGCCTTTTGGGGGTGATTAGATGCTTTCATAGCCATTAATGAAGCCAGGGTTTCTTGACTTGTGCACTGTTGACATTTTAGGTGGGCTAATTTTTTGTCATGCACATTGTAGGAAGTTTAAAAGCATCCTTCTCTATCCACTGGGTACCAGTAGCGTGCCCCACCCTAGCTGTTAAAATCAAAAATGTCTCCAGGCATTGCCAATGGCGTGTGTGTGTGTGGGGGGGGGAGCCACTGAATGAAGCCAAGACTTGGCTCCATGTCTATGTAGTCGGCCTGCTATTCATTGTCTATCAAAACTCAAGAGAGAGAGGGAAGTTTACCCTCAAATTCTTCCACTGTGCTACCGCATGGCCGAGAGGCCTTCTTTAGTTTCTTCATAGCAAGAGACAAATGAAGGAAGAGACAGAAAAGGAGGGAGGCAGAGAGGGAAACTGAGGCAGGAGCCAGTAGCCGGTGACTTCCATGAACTTCCCCAGGGCACAGGGTGTGCGGGAGCAGAGGAAGGTGGAGGGCGGGGCCTGAGAGCCACCCCCTGCTTGAGTAAATACGTCTCTGGGCCGGGAAGCCTGGCTGGTAAATATTAGTGACCATTGCCACCCCAGCTACTGGGGCGACTGGATCGCGGGGAAGGACACACAGCGCCTTGTACAGAAACCACATTTTTTTTTCTCCCACTGTCTCCCTTCCCAGCCAGTCGCAGCAAACTGCCCTGGCGAGTCCTCCCCTGCCCAGATTTTCTGCCCCTGGGTCATCCACCGCTGCCAACTGGCTTCAGCGGGTCCCCACTCTCCCTGGCGAGCTGGCCCCCAGACGCAGGGAGACCGGGAGGTAAAGGAAATGAAACCCCCAGGCTACGCCATGGAAATAATCACTGCCTTCTCAGAGGCCGACTTCGCCCCTTGCCAAGGCGAGCACTGTCAGTCTCACCACCTTTCAGTTCTTGTTAAAAAGCAGAAGCCATGTCAGGGCTGGGCAGGGCCGCAGGACAGAGCGGGCTTTCTTCTCAGCGCTGGATGAAACTCAATGCTTTAATGAAAGCTCTTATTAGCCCCAGCTGGCGTCCCATTTTTCCTGAACTGGAATAAAAAATTGCCTCGGTCATCCTTTCCCAGGCTAATTTCAAAAACATAATTACCATCATCATAATTGATTACTATTTAGTTTGGTCATTAATAGTTATGCACTCCCTTGTTACATGTGGATTAAGTGGTCCAAGAATATTTAGGGCACGTGGCAGCTGGATTTGTTTTCCCTCATTCCAGACAGATCCCCGCCTCCGGTGCATTCAGGGTAACCCTTGATTTCATGATAGCCAGAGAACCCCTCTGGGGCTTTCATGTTCAAGCTACTATGTTGGGGTGACTGATCATCATCAGGGTGAAAAGTGGGGGGCTCAAAAATGATATTAAGACAGTCCTATCTCTGCTAGTAATATTAAAGGGCAACGGGAAGTCCACCCTCCAAACTTGTGAAGGGGTGGGAGGCAGGAAGAGGCAGAAGGGAGATAACCTTAGCCAGGATGAGATTCTTGCTTCTTCTCTGAGCCCCTTGAAAGAGGCAGTTCCCAAGCATCAGCCAGAAGAGAATTTAGGAGAAGTGGTATCGTTTGCTTTCAGGAGAAAGCTTAAGAGCCACCTATGTGTGTCCCTGGGCTGGGATTTTGCTCAGTTGGTAGAGTGCTGCTCTGCAGTCTCTGAGGTCCCGAGTTCAATTCCCAGCACTGCAAAAATGGGAGAAGGATCTGGCAATCCACTCCCAAGGCAATCTCGAAATAGTCAGCCATTGAAAACCCTATGAGGGTCACTATGAGTCGGATACAGACTCGACGGCACCTAACAACAACAACATGTGTGTCCACACGTGGATCATAATGCCTTAGATATGTAAGATGTGAATAGAGCTCCCACACTGCAAAACTCTCAAGACTGTGTTATATGAGAGTCCTGGAGAAGATTGGCTTGGTTCACACCCATGCTTCAGTTGGTGCAATTTTACTTCTGCGTGGTCCCATTCACCGGTAGGCTTTGTGTTCCTGGCACGTCCTGGAGGTAACAGCAGTGGAGATGAGAAAGCAGGGCTTGGAAGCTTGAAATTCCCAGAGGAATTCTCACATTGCCTGCTACCTGCTGAGCAGAGATGATGGGTCCAGGGTGGGAGAGGGACTCAGGCTAAACCCATGTAGTAGGCCCACTTCTGAACCATCTATCTTGCTGATTGGTGGAAGGAAATCCCCCTTGAGCTCAAATAGGCCAATCAGAGCCCTTCCCTAGAAGTTTTGACGTCAGGACCAATAAGAGTCCTCTTTGATGTTTGTAGAAAGGAGCCATTCATAGACAATTCTTCCTCTGCCACATGGATGACACCAATGAATCCTCAGTTGGAAGAATTTATTCAATACTCAGAAGTAGACTTCAGAAATGAAGAGATGGTGGCATTTGAGACCCTGCTTCTACTTGTTTCTGGAACGTGGAGCAGAAAGAATAAGAATAAATAGCCAGGTACGGAGGTGCACGCCTATAATCCCAGCGATTTGGGAGGCAGAGGCAGGAGGATCGCAAGTACGAGACCAGAGGCAATCTGCGTAACTTAGGAAGACCTTGTCTCAAAAGGTGAACAAAATGGGCAGGGGGTGCAGCTCAGTGGTCCAGCATTTGCAAAGCATGCAAGTGCGAGGCCCTGGGTTCAACCCCCAGTACTGCAAAAGAAAAAAAAAAAAAAAAGAATAGATACATCATGCCCTGTATAGCTCTGGGAAATGACATTCATATAGTCACCATGTGATAGTGGCCTCCAGGGTTTTGCAATGTGCAGCCTGCACAACTGTACATAGTGACTCTGCCTAGCAGCATCTCTGCCCATTCTTTAGCTTATGCAAAGATATTCTAGTACCTTGTTGCCTGCAGCCTTATCACTGTGGCATCCGATCCCATTAGATCTCAGAAGCTAAGCAGGGTTAGGCCTGGTTAGTACTTGGGTGGGAGACCGCCTGGGAACACCAGGAGCTGTAGGCTTGGGAGAAGGACCTGGCAGCCCACTCTCAAAACAACCAGCCATTGAAAACCCTATGAATAGCAGAGAAGCACTGACAATAGTGTTTCGTCTGTTGTACATAGGTTGCTATGAGTCAGATACTGACTCTGTGACACCTAACAACAAGAACAGCAACAGCACCTTGTTATTAAACTCCTCTTTTGCCAAATGCAGTTGGAATTGAATTTGTGCCCCTCAAATCAAGTGGAACCTAATTAATATGATGAGAATAGCTTTTTACAACCACGAAGAAAAAAAAAAGATTTAATCTCTTCCCACTCCACTGCAGCTTATTCTAGACAGCAGGAAGGAAGTACCTGACTTTCTTAACTAATTTATTAGATGTTTAGGGAGTCAAGAGGGTAGGGGTGAGGAAGAAGAGTAGGAGCCAGTCTGCCCCTCCCCCAGCCACAGTGCTGGGTGCTTGGCCTTGTGAAGTTGCAGGGCCGTGCAGAGGGCACATGAATGCAAGTCATTTCCGGAAGGCTGTGGGCTGGCTGCATGGGAACAGCTGCTCAGCTCCATAATGGGTGTTCATGTCAAGGCAGATGCAACATTTTTCAGGGAAATGGGGCCGAGAGAGAAATGCTATGCTCCAGCCAGACCCAGAGGGGTGGGGGATGTGGAGAGAGAAGGAAGGTCGCCAGGCTGAATCGCTGCACATCTAGACCCCAGGGGACAAAGAGCACGAGGAAGATGCTTGAAGAATCCAACCCCTCCAAGGGCTTTCTGAGTCTCCCTAATAATATATGTAGACATTTAATTTCAGGAATGAACAATAATTAAAGGATACTTTCTGTAAAAGTCTGGGAGAGGGACCCTGGCAGAATTTCCAGTAAGAAGACAGAGGGCAGAGAATTCAAACAATCCTGAGGAATGTAAATAAGCGCTCTCCAAAGAGACGTGGTGTGGCTCAGTGGGATTAGCGTGGATTTTGAACTCAGCCTCATCTGGGTTCACATCCTGTCTCTGTGGGACTTTAGGGGAGCCACGTCAACCCAGCAAGCCTCAAAGATGGGGACAATACCTAATTGTGTGTGGGTAAGGCACCAGGCACAATAAATATTAGTTAGGACTCTCCAGCCATCAGGAGAATAGATGCAATGCCAGAGTGTGGGTCCTGCAATGATCACAAGAGCCATGGGGATCTGTTTTGTGGCAATTTTTTTTCCAGTGCTGAGGATCAAACCGAAGCTTCTTACTTACTCTATTCTTGACACTAATCTACGTTTTTATGTGCACCTTTTCTATACAACTCAATTCACTGCTTCCATCCTCAGGCCACATATTTTCTGAGAGATGTAATGTGATGCACTGCATATCAGAGAATGGCCACTTGAAGGTCTTCCAGGAGCCATGCCTCCATTGTTTGAACTTTTTACCCTGGCTCTGCACTGCCCAACAACATCTTACCTCCTAGTGAATCCTTTCAGTTTTGGTTTGCTGTTGCTGCTTTTCTGTTTCTCCTCTCCCATGGGTGTTAATGCTGCAGTGCATCCCTTGGTATCTGAAGGAGGCTGGTTCCGGGATGCCTGAGGATACAAAAATCTACAGCTACTCAAATTCTTTTTATAAAGTGGTGTACTAATTGCATATGGCCTGCAGCCTTAGCCCTGTGGCATCAGATCCTGTCAGATCTCAGAAGCTAAGCAGGGTTGGCCTGGCTAGTATTTGGATGGGAGACCACCTGGGAACACCAGGTGCTGTAGGCTTGCGAGACAGACCTGGCAACCCACTCCCAAAAATCAATCCGCCATTGAAAACCCTGTGAACAGCAGAGAAGCACTGACAATAGTGTTCCCCTGTTGTACGTAGGGTCGCTATGAGTCAGATACCGACTCGACTGCACCTAGCAACAGCAACAATTGCATATGATCTGTACATATCCTCCCATTTATGAGGTGTGATCAAAAAGTATAGTGACTATTTCAATTTAAAAAAAAATACAGTAAAAGGCATATTGTCACTAATCCCCCTCAAATGATTCCCCCTTGTCTTTGAACACATTTATTCCATCATTATTGCTACTTTCTGAACCAGTTCTTGAAGCCCTTTTTGGTGAGTGTCTTTAGTTTCATGACAACCCTCTTTGTCACACATCACTGCTGGTATGGCAATTTCTGTCAAATACAAACATTACAGTGTGTCCTCGCCCACTTTATTTGTCAGGTCTGGCACTGTGAGACTTCTGGCCCTTCCTCAAAGTCAAAATGACCACAAAAGGCAAATGTGTTGAATTGATTCAGGACATCGAGGCAGCCACATTAGCGTACCTAAATACACAAAAAAGGACTTTCAGAATTGCTTCAGAAAGGAGTAAGAATGATGGGATAAGTGTGTCAAAGCCAGGGACAGTATTTTGAGGAGGATTAATGGCAATGTGTCTTCTACTGTAATAATTTTTTTAAAAAAATTCAAACATTTACCATATCTTTTGATCACACCTGGTACTTTAAATCACCTCTAGATGACCTATAACACTCAATACAATGTGAATGCTATGTAAAAATTTGTTATATTGCATCATTTGTGGAATAATGGCAAAAAAGTCTGTACATGTTCAATACAGATTCAATTGTTTTTCCCGAATATTTTCAATCTGAGGTGGGTCAAATTCAAAGATACAGAGGCCTGTGGATAGAGAGGGCCAGCTGTGTACCAAAATTTTGGGCTTTAAACAAGAAACATTTATTATCTCATAGTTCCTGCCAGTGAAGAATTTCAGGACATCTCAGCTGGGTGATGCTAAGTCAGTGTGTCTTAGGAGGTTGCAGTTAGATGCCAGCTCGGGTGTTAGGCAGCTGACAGTCTTGATTAGGGCTGGGATCAGGTTCCAGGTTGGCTCCCTCATGGGCTGTTGGCAGGACGCCTCAGCACTCCAAACATGGTCCTCTCCGCAGCTGCTTGAGTGTCTTCACAACATGGCTACCAGCAAGGGATGAAAGAGAGAGTGAGCAAGGGGAGAGTCACAGTGGTTTTTAGGATCTAGTCTCCAAACCAAACACTGTCACCTCTACTACATTCTGTTTGTCAGAAATAAGTTATTAAGTGCAGATGACACTTGAAAGGAGGGAAATGAGATTGTACTTGTTGAAGAGAGGACCATAAAAGAATCTGAGGGGATTTAAAAACCACCATAGCAGCGGTTTAGCAACCTTCCTTTCCTTTCTTTGGTTGTAGGATTTTAAAGTTTATTTTCCCTGTAGTGAACACTATGAACTTCTGTTACAGAGGATTTCTTACCTTTGACACCATTGACATTCTGGGCTACATAATACCTCATTGTGGGGGGCTGTCCTACACACTGTAGGATGCTTAGCAGCATGCCTGCCCTTGACCCACTAGACACCTTCACTTGTGACTCTGAGAAACACCTCCAGACATTGCCAAATATCCCTAAGGCAGGTGAGCAGTGGCAGCAAAATTTGCCTTCACTGAGGACCACTGTGCTAAGAACCACTGACTCTGGAGTTTCAACAGAAAATACCGGAAGTAGCTGGGCTTCCTGGTAGACTCCTGTAATATCAGCTTCTCGTAAGGCTCTGGCAGGACGATTACAGATTCAAGGCCAAAGGCAGCCTGCCTAACTTAATGAGACTCTGCCCCCAAAATAAAAATTAAACAAACAAATAAATAAGTGAGGGATACAGCTCAGTAGTAGGGCATTTGTTTAACATACATGAGGCCCTGGGTACTGAAAAAGAAAGAAGGAAGGAAGGAAGGAAAGAAAGAAAGAAAAGAGGAAGGAAGGAAAGAAGGGAAAGAAGAAAATTTTAACTAAAATATATACTTGTGGTATAGAATGCAATGCACAAGGCTGTTGATCATTTGTCCCAATTTGAGCCTTTTGCTCTCATTTTGATGATTTTTCTGTTTGAGCTTACATATAAGTATAGTTCAACAAGTTCTATAAAGTTTATTAAGATAAAAACATTCTGAACTGTGTGCGGTAGGGCAGCCTGTAATCCCAGTGACTTGGGAAGTGGAGGCAGGAGGATCACAAGTTCAAGACCAGAGGCAGTCTGCAAAATTTAGCCAGACCCTGTCTCAAAAAGTAAAAAAATGGGCTGGGGGCACAACTCAGTGGTACAACACTTGCAAAAGCATGCAAGTGTGAGACCCTGGGTTCAACCCCCAGTACCGCAAAAAAATAAAAATAAATAAATAAAAATAAAAAGACAAAAACATTCCTCAGTTTCCTTCCCTTCCCATTTTCCCTTCTACAAAGACAGTGTTTTCAGCTTTTTAAATATTTACTCTCGATCTCTATATGTGCTTGAATCTCTACTTCTGGCTTTTTCAGCTTTTGATATTATCCCTTAATCTGCCACTGTGGAAGAAAAAGACTCATGCCTCCTCCTTCTATTGCCTAACTTCCCTCCATATTTTTGTTTTGTAATTTCACTTAGCAAGTATATGTTGTTTCTTATCTATGTTTATATATGATGGGCAGAGCTATGCCATGAACTCATGCTTTGTTTTTCCTAGAATTATCAGTTTTCTTTTTATTTCTCTTTCTTATTTGCATCATTATGTACTTATTGTTAATTCAACCCCTAAATCTCTTTTCAGTGTATCAATCTACACAAATTCTCTCAGTTTCATCTTCCTGAAAAACCTAAGATGATCTAAGTTACTCAGTCTGGGCTGGTTGCTCTCTATCCTTGCATAGAGCTATCATCCTGGGATGATCCTTTATTCTCAGAGTTTCTCTCACCTCCTGTTTTGGTATCGTGTACTGGGGTAAAGATTGTTTCTCAAGAATTTGTGTTCATCCCAGCACCTCAGAATGTGGCAGTATTTGGAAATAAGATTACTGTTGTTGGAAGAAGTTAACATGAAGTAGGATGAATTAGAGGCTAGATCCTTAATCCAATATGACTGGAGTCCTCACTAGAAGAGAAGAGACACAGAGAAGGACATGCACAAAAGGAAGACAATGTGAAGGTACAGGGGGAAGACAGCCATGTGAGGGTGGAGGCAAAGACTGGAGTTCTGCTCTCATGAACCAAGAAATACCCGAGACTAGCAGAAGTTGGAAGAGGCTGAGAGGGATCTTGCCCTAGAGGCCTCAGCGGAAGCATGGCCCAGTTGCCAACATGATTTTGGCTTTCTTGCCTTGAGGACTGTGACATAATACATATCTATTGTTTTAAATTACCACATTTGTAGTATAATAATCCCCGCAGATCCTTGGTTTTGCTTACTATAGTTTTGGTCACCTGTGGTCAACTGTAGTCTAAAAATATTGAATGAAAAATTCCAGAAATAAACTATTCATATAACCTTAAATTGAGTAGCATGATGAAATCCTATATAATCCTACCCTGTCTTGCCTGAGACACAAAACTTCTCTTTTCCCAGTGTATCCACATCATATACACTACCTACCCATTAGTCACTCAGTAACAATCTTGGGTAGCAGGTTTGCTGTCACAATATTGCAATACTTATGTACAAGTAACTCTTTATTTTACCTAATAACAACTTGAAAGGACTAGAGTAATGATACTGGCAATTCAGATATACCAAAGAGAAGCCATAAAGGATATCCTTTAAGTGAAAAGGTGAAGTTCTTGACTTAAAAAAAAATAAAGAAAATCATATGCTGAGGCTGCTGATATTTATAGTAAGAACAAAATGTAGTATATAGAGAGGTTTTGGGACTATCTATGCTTTCATGTTTCCACTGGGACTCTTGGGAGATATCCTCTGTGGATAAGGGTAACTACTGTACTTTGTTATGCCAGACTTAACATATGGCTTGTCTTTTAAGATTGTTTCTTAATTTACTCCTTCATTTGGTAAAGCATATTCTTTAGTGGCTTCCTGGGAAATGCATGGAGAAGTGTTTTTGGTTTGTTTGTTTGTTTTTTAGTATTTCATATCTGAATTTATTTTATTCTACTCTTACATGTTAGTGATAAAAATTGCGCTGTTTGTAGAATTCTATGTTGGAAATCATTTTTCTTTAAAATTTTGAAGTCACTACCCAACTTTAAAAATTAATTTGCTAGCCAGGCACAGTGGCACACGCCTGCAACCCCAGAGGCTTGGGAGGTGGAGGCAGGAGGATCATAAGCTCGAGACCAGAGGCAGTCTGCATAACTTAGCGAGACCCTGTCTCAAAAAAGTAAAAAAATGGGCTGAGGGTGCAGCTCAGTGGTTCAGTACTTGCAGAGGATGCAAGCGGGGAGCCCTGGGTTCAACGCCCAGTACCATAAAAAAAAAAATTAATTAATTTGCTTGTTTTTCTCTCAGAGTGTTGTTGAAAATTTTAAATTCATTCTAATTCTGAGTCTGTTGCACACGACCCCTTTTTTTTCTTTTTACCCCTCAGACACTTGATAGAGACATTTCTGTATCCCCAGGGGCTCATAACCTTGGTGTGGGTATATTTTCATCCATTACCCTATGATCTTGAAGTTCCCTTGCATTCGGGAAACTCATGTTCTTTAAGTTTGGAAAATATTCTTGTATTTTTTTTCTTGATAAATCTCCCCTCGTTTTCACTATTTTTTCTTTTTTGATACTCTTCTAATTTGCATGTTGGACTTCTTGAGTTGATATTTTAATGATTTTCTCTTTTTTTCCCCATCTCCTTGTTTTCCTGACTTTCGGAAAGTTTAACTCAGTTTTATCTTCTGGTCTTTTGATAAAGTTTTAATTCTTATTTTCACATTTTCAAGAAATAGTCTCTGTTCTGTAAGTGTTCTTGTTTGACAGCATTTTGTTCTCCTTT
This sequence comes from Pedetes capensis, assembly GCA_007922755.1. Classification (NCBI taxonomy): domain Eukaryota; kingdom Metazoa; phylum Chordata; class Mammalia; order Rodentia; family Pedetidae; genus Pedetes; species Pedetes capensis. The sequence continues at coordinate 158,383 of VMDO01002355.1, forward strand.
CATGGACCCTGTCTTTTCTTACCTCTCAAAGATTAACACGGATAATTTGGGGAAGTTTCCTTCTTCTTGTGTAAGTTCTGTTTCTTTCAAGTTGCTCCTGTTTGTTTGCCTTTTCCTCTTTTTTCAGATGTCTGTTGATCTGTTATCTGATTGGAAGGAGCTTCTCCACCTAGAGCTTTATTTGGATGCTATGCTGTGTCAATTTTAGGAAGAATGCCTATGCCAATAGCTTCAGGTCTTTCCACCTGGGTTTGTTAGACTTGGAAGAAAAGATTCTTCCAAGTTTCTGTCTAGAAGGCAAAAGCCTGGCTTCCAGCATTCTGGGAGCCCAGTGGAGGAGGGGTAGTGGGGCTGCTTTTCAAATCCAGTACTTCCATATCTGCTAAATCCTCCTCTTTCCAATATGGCACCACTGGTCTCAATTTGGTCTGATGTCACATTGTGCAGAGTCTCTCTGTTTTACCCTCCTCAGACGCCAAATGGTCAGTCTTCAACCATAGCTGGGGAGGGGCAGATACCTAGCAGTGTGGAGTCAGGGAGGGGATCCAGGCATCTAACTACTTCTAAGCAGATTTCAGCCAATCTCCATGGAAAACAATACCTCCTTTCACCCCATCTCTGCTCTTAGGCCCAGAGGTATGCACTGTCACAGGTTCCCAAGCTTTTCAGAGCCTTCTCATGTATGAATGCAGTTGGCTCTTCCTGCTATTTGCTTGGGATCCAGCTCTGCCAGGGCTGTTCAGCCAGTTACTTTTCATCCACAAGCTTTCCAGCTTCCAAAGTTTTAGTACCGTTTTCCCCTCTTTGATTTTCCCTTGCAGATTTATGTCTTAAAAGAAAAAAATGCCGACACAATGTTTGTAGGAGGCTTCAGTGAGGGACCGCAACCAGAGAGATGGCTGTCTTCACCTTTCCTTTGCATTCGGAAGGCCCTAGTTTACATTTACAACGTCACCTTGGGTGCTAGTTTGGAAGGGTGGGTGAGAATATCCCAAGTCTGTTCCCAAATCCCTTTCTCAGCACTACTTGATCCAAAACAGCATCCTGACTCATCATGTGCTAGTCAGAAAACTCTACAAAATAAATGTATTTATATAATATCTTCCTATTACAACCAAGGGCTGGGATTTAGCTCAGTTGGTAGAGTGCTGCTCTGCAGTCTCTGAGGTCCCGAGTTTGAGTCCCAGCACCACAAAAAATGGGAGAAGGACCTGGCAATCCACTCCCAAGGAAATCCCAAAACAATCTGCCATTGAAAACCCTATGAGGGTCTCTATGAGTCGGACACGACTCTATGGCACCTAATAACAACAACATTACAACCAAGGAGCTGGGGTTTAGTTCAGTGGGTAGAGTAGTGCTCCATACTTCCTGAGGACCTGCGTTTGATCCCCAACACCCCAAAAATGAGAGAACGACATGGCAGCCCACTCCCAAAACAATCCCGAAATAATCAGCCCACTGAAAACACTATGAGGGTTGCTATGAGTCTGTCACAACTTGATGGCACCGAATGACAACATCCAACCAAAGGAAGCGTAGTTGTATCAGCTGCTTTTCTCCAGCACTTTGCCACTCCCTTCTACTTCCCTGTATCTGGTCTGAGGTCAGTCCATCCCCGGGGAGTAGTGGGAAGAAGTAGAGAAAACAGAGTTGGGGGAGCAGAGAGTCAGTTACTTGTTGCTTTGTGATGTGCACAGTGAGAAGACAGCGGGAGGCTTGTGTTGTGTAGGATGGTCAGGGAAAGCTGCCTTGATGAGGCCGTATGTCAGCACAGACCACAGCAGCTACAGGAATGAAGAGTACAGATAAATGAGCGACGAGTTTTCAGGAAAGGGAAGGACAGGGGAAAGACTAGAAGGAAAAGCTGGAGGTCAGTGGGGCTGGTGAGGACTGGGCAGGAGTGAGGGTGTGCGGGGAGGGCCTGGGAATGGAACATTGACATTTTCTTTGGTGAGATAGGGAGCCACCTGGGGTCTTGAGTAGAGACCCATGAAGCATCCTGCCTGGCAGTGACTACTGTAGGAGCAGGTAGTCATGGGCGAGGGTTGAAGCAGAAGCCCAGCAAGGGTTCCGGAGGCATCCTTGGGAGCAATGGGTTTGGTGTGGACCAGTGGGAGCCGTGGAGTGGAGCGATTGGGTTAGATTTTGGATTTATCTTAACAATAAAACTGAAAGATTTGCAAGTACGTTAGATGGGAAGTCTGAGGGAAAGAAAGGGTTATTGCAAAATCTTTCTTTTTTTTAAAGGGTGTTTATTTCCATCTTTAAAAAGGGACCTACTTGAGCCGGGCATGGTGGTACACAGGCTTGTAATCCTAGTGGCTCCGGAGGCAGAAGAGGGAGGATTGCAAGTTGGAGACCAGAGGCAGTCTGCGTAACTCAAAAAGTAAAAAATATGGGCTGGGAGTGCAGGTCAGTGGTCCAGTACTAGCAAAGCATGCAAGTGCGAGGCCCTTGGTTCAACCCCCAGTACTGAAAGAAAAAAAAAAAAAAAGGACCTGTTTGAGAAACATAAAAGCCACTTGTCACAAAAAGCATTAATAAAATACAGATATCTGCAAACATACTACTACTAGTCATCTACTAATGACAGTCCCTGGGGTATCACAGCTACGGAGCAGATGAACCACATTTATAAAGAAATAGGTCCAAAAGCAAAATATAGACATACCTGTCACTGTGGTTGGTTACTGCATGCACCAGCTTTTTAACTTTGGTCATTTGAAATATCATGACTGACAATGTAAGTTTTTTGACAATATTGATTAAAAACCTCCATGGATCACCTTTGCCTATGCAGCTCCCTAAGAACTGAGACCCTGAAAAATTTTATCTTGCACAAATGCAGCTGTATAAAAGGATAACTCTTAATTTATTAAGGACGTTCCAAAGTTTTTACATATGTGCACATAGTCAATGTTGGAATAATACACTTTTATAACTTCGAAAATTTTGACCTTGGCTATCGGAAGGATGAAGTTGCTGGTGGTTGAGATGGGCAAGATGGCAGAAGGACAGGTTTTGAAGAGAAGATCAAGACTTTAGCTCTGCTGTGCCAAATTTGACCTGCCCATTAGATTACCTAGGTTGACTAAACGGCTGTGAGCTGCTGGATAGAAGGAGCAGGACAGACGAGAGTGCCCGATATGGACGCAGGTCTTCCAAGTGTGCAAACACTCCCTGTGTGCTTTGCACGTATCAGTTTATCCCATCTCCTGTTACCTCTGCAATCTATGCGTGGACGGAAAAACAAAGACAAGAGACGTTAAGCAACTTGCCCATGGCCCGGTGGGTAAACAGCACTGCAGCTGGACTCAGAGGGAGCCACACAGCCCCAGGTCTCTGCCTCTCTGCATGCTGTGCCGTCTGTGCCCCTCCATCTGGCATACTCGCTTAGCATCTTCCAGGTCTGGTGCTTGCACCAGGAAGCCAACTAGTGAAGCATTGACCACTTGGGTCCAGGCAAAGTGGGCAGAAGACGGGTGCCATTGTTTGAAATGAGGCTTCTGGGGCGAGTTTGATTCTCTGTCTCTTACTAACCTTAAGGAATTGATTTGCCCTTCTTTTGTCTGTGAAATGGGGAGAATAGTGGTACCCACGTAGGGGTGTTATGAGGGTGAAATGAAGGGATATGTGACTGTGGGTGCTATTGTTAGCATGGTTATAGTTATTGAAGCCCAAAGGCAGAGTCTCCTGATCAGACGACCACCCACCCTCTATCCCCTGTGAGGTCCAGTGTTGGGAGGGAGGTGGGAACCCCGAAAGGAGCTGGGGTATCTCCTGAAACAGAGCAGAGCTGGCAGAATCTTCAGGAACAGCTTCTCTTTCAGAAGCCAGGAGTCACCCAGTGAACTATTCAAATCTCAAGATGCTAGGGATGCATCATGGACAATAAAACCATCAATGACACTTCTAAGTCAATGGTCTTTTGTCTTAACATCAGAGCAACAGGAAGGAAGGGTCATCCAGGCTGGAAAGTGGACGCATCAAACGGCTTCCTGCCTCCAGGGCCATCTTGGACTCCCACATGGAGGGTGTTGGGATAGAGCTTTAAATGGCCCACCTGGCCGCACACATGCAAACAACCCTGGAATGTGTCCCTAAACAGGCAGCCTGTGACTTACAGGAATGAAGAGTCACCTTTAATTCCTGAGTCCAGAAGGATCCCAAATGAATTTAGAACAACTAGACTCTCAGTTCAGAGGAACACTGAAAAAAGCAACCAATAATTACAGTTTGGGAGCCATGAAGCAGCCCAAAGAGACCTGTCCATAGGAGGCCAAAGAAAGAATTTTGTTTACCGATTTTTCATTTATGCTCCACCTACTTCCAAAAAGAATTTGGGGTGGCTGACAGGGGAAAGTAAACACGAATCCCAGCTCTAAGACTTTGCCCACTGGCAAAACTCTGGAAATGGATCTAATAAGGTGGGGAAAAGACAGAATACAGAGCCAAATAAATCACATGGCGGAGCTAGCGACTTACACGCACAATACCTGGTCATCCATTGGTATCTGCAGGGCACTGATTCTAGAACCTTCCACCCCTCTGAATACCAAAAACCCTTGGATACTCAACTCCATTATGTAAAATGCTGCTGCATTTGTGTGGCACCCTCATACTTCTTCCCGTATACTATAAATCATCTGTTGTTGTTGTTAGGTGCCGTCGAGTCATGTCCAGGTGCCATCGAGTTGTGTCCGACTTGTATCGAGCCTCATAGGGTTTTCAATGGCTGATTGTTTTGGGATTGCTTTGGGAGTGGGTTGCCATGTCCTTCTCCCATTTTTGCATTGGTGGGAATTGAACTCGGGACCTCAGAAACTGAAGAGTGGCACTCTACCAACTGAGCTAAATCCCAGCCTCTTATAAATCATCTCTGGATGACTTATAATACCTAATACAATGTAAATGCTCTGTAAGTGCCATATATTCTCCACTCAATTCTAATCCTTATCCTTTCAACAGTAGTGTGGGTTGGATCTGTTTGTGAGAGAGCGATGACTCTGACTCTCTCATGTGAAGCCAATCCACATGTGGTTCTAATCTGATTCTGATTATGTGGCCCTCTAAAACTGTTGAAAGAGCTGGGTGCAGGGATTGTTGTTGTTGTTAGGTGCCATTGAGTTGTGTCTGACTCACAGAGACCCTCATAGGATTTTCAGTGGTTGATTGTTTCAGGATTGCCTTGGGAGTGGATTGCCACATCCTTCTCCCATTTTTGCGGTGCTGGGAATCAAACCCAGGACCTCAGAGACTGCAGAGCAGCACTCTGACAACTGAGCTAAATCCCAGCCCTGCGTGCAGAGATACTCACCTGTAATTCCAGTGACTCAAGAGGCTGAGGCAGGAGGATTGCAAGTTTGAGGCTGGAGGCAGCCTGAACAACTTAGCAAGAAACTGACTCAAAATAAAAAAATAAAAAAGGGAGTGGGGGTGTAGCCCAGTGGTGGAGCATTTGCAAAATATGTGTGAGGCTCTAGGTTCAACATCTGAGTACTGCAATATATGTTGTTAGGTGCCGTCGAGTCAGTATCCGACTCATAGCGACCCTACGTACAACAGGTGAAACACTATTGTCAGTGCTTCTCTACTGTTCATAAGGTTTTCAATGGTGGATTGATTTTTGGGAATGGGTTGCTGGGTCCGTCTCCCAAGCCTACAGCACCTGGTTTTCCCAGGTGGTCTCCCAACCAAGTACTTACCAGGCCTGACCCTGTTTAACTTCCAAAATCTGACGGGATCAGATGCCATAGGGCTATGGCTGCAGGCACTGCAATATATATGTGTATACACACACACACGCGCACACACACACACGCGCACACACACACACACACACACACACACACATATACACATATAGAGAGAGGGGCTGAGGATTAGAATTGAGAATATGTGACAGTTGTTACACTATATTATTTAGGAAATAATGACAATGAAAAAATATCTACACATTCAATAAAGGCGCAATTTTTTTCCTGGGTATTTTTGATCCAGGGTTAATTGAATCTACAGATGTAAACCTGTGCATCTGGAGGGCCCTCAAAAAGAGCAGCCAGTCCAAATACTTCTTCCTTGAGCATCTTCAAGGAGTGGAAGTTTTCCCCAAATGTTGCCATGATAATTACTGATTTCTCTGTTCTGGGCACTGAAATAGAACCAGGGCTCTTGCGGTAAATGCTCCGGGGAAGCGACACAAGGAGACACCCCAGCTGATCGGGTGTGTCCCGCTTGCTGCCTTCATCAGTTTAGGAGTGGCTGCGGGCTTGGAGTGGAGGAATTGAAGTCCTTGACTCTCAGGGTGGCTGAAAAAGAGAAGGATGAGCAGGGCAGGGGCGTGGGCCATGGTGGTCGGATTCTGAGAGGGAAAACGTGGGGAAAAGAGAAGGTGGCAGGATGTGAGTTAGCAAGAAGCTGACTTTTGTATTTGTCTTACATTTAAGCCAGTTCTATGTTACCTTTTGGGCTGAGATTTAGCTCAGTTGGTAGAGCGCTGCTCTGCAGTCTCTGAGGTCCGGAGTTCAATTCCCAGCACTGCAAAATGGGAGAAGGACCTGGCAATCCACTCCCAAGGCAATCCCGAAACAGTCAGCCATTGAAAACCCTATGAGGGTCGCTATGAGTCAGACTCTACTCCACGGCACCTAAAACAACAACATGTTACCTTTTAGCAACCTTGTGAGATTGGCATCATTCTTCCTAATGGTATCAGGGAGGAAACTGAGGCTCAGAGAGGTACAGCTTGGGGCCCAAGTCACACAGCTAGAAAGGAACCAAGTTCAGACTTTTTTCCCCAATGCGTTCCACCACCAGCTGCCCTGGAAATCCAGACCTGGGGAGGCTTCGGGGATTCTCTCCCTCTGTCCTCCTCCTTTGCGGACAAGGAAGTGAAGCCCAAGCCATCCTGCTCACTGGGTAAAAGCAAAGGCTCTACCTGAGGCTCGGCTCGGAACCCCAGAGCCCCACTATTTTCTAACAATTTCTTTGCTTCAGAGGCTGGATGGATGGCCACCGTGACAACCTGGACACAAAGCTCCCTACAATCCTCCCAGCCCACAACTGTTTTCAAAAATGGAAAACTTCAGCAGCCACGCCTGCTGGGAAGTGGAGTCTATTTTGCACTGGAAGCCTCTATATTTACCATAGCGGACCTTGGTTTACATCGTACAACATTCTTAAGGGTCTAGAGGTCAAACCCTGTTACAACCAGCGCTCAGGAGAGTAACTGTGCTTCACTGTGCCAACTATTTCCAAGCATAAGTGGCCCGGGTCTTAGACATACTTTGGACATAGTGTGCTTTTTGTTGCTCATGGGATTGGAGACTTTTTAGGTAAACATGGGAATGAATTCCTGGGCGAACACAGATTTCCCTATGGCACACGCAGGTAAGTTAAAATGAGTATCACTTTTACTAGCGTGCTTCTGACAAGCCCTGCCAAATTTAGGCAGTTGGGATATTGGAAATTAACCTGTCTGAAATACGGGGCTGGGATTTAGCTCAGTTGGTAGAGTGCCGCTCTGCAGTCTGTGAGGTCCCGAGTTCGATTTCCAGCACCGCGAAAATGGGAGAAGGGCATGGCAATGTACTCCCAAGGCAATCCCGAAAACAATCTGCCATTGAAAACCCTATGAGGATCACTATGAGTCGGTCACGACTCGACGGCACCTAACAACAACAGCAACAAAATATGCCACTGTGGCATATGAAGTAGAGTTAAACCAAGGGCAGGTAACTAGTTTTGGGAGGTGAGGGAGAGAGCGACAGTAAACATCAGCGTTCAGAACCCCATAACTCATGAGCGTGGGCAGTAGCCAGGAGCCACCATGGCTTGTGTCTCCCCTGCTCTGCACATTTGCCCGCCTCCCAGCTGTCCTTTCACAGGAGACCATCACACTGCCTGGGTTTGTCCCTTGCTCTTGCTCTTCGACAACTGTGTATATTGGGCTGCTTAATTACCCTCTCTATGCCTCTACTTTCCTTATCTGTAAAATGGGGATGTTAGTGGTCACATACTCACAGCGGGGCTGTGAGGAAGAGAGACTGACCTTGCCAGGCACAGAGCCTGGGAAGCAAGCAGCAAACCCTAACCACCATTACCACCTTTCGGCTTTTGCTGTATGCCCAGTCCATCTTCTTGGACTCATTTAATGAAAGCATGCGCTGGGCTCACAGAGGGTTGACACTACCCAAAGCCACACTGCTGGTGTGGGGCAGAGCTGGGCCTGAATGTGGCCCTTTCTGTGTGTGACACACAATCCCATGAGAAGGGGAGTCAGTTCCTGCGGGAGTTCCAGTGGGCAGGTGGTGGAGGAGGTGAGGGGCTTTGAGGAGGAGCCTCAGTCACAGGTGGCGGCCCCTGGCGTCAGCGTGGAGCAATGCAGAGGGAGGCAACAGCAGCCGGCTAAGAGGAATTCCAGGTTAAGAGAGGGCTGCCCTGAGGTTCAGAGACCACCTTCATGTGCTTACCCGACTTAAAGCTTGAAGCCTCCAGGCAGACGCGGTGGCTCTTCCTTAGAGCAAACGCTTCGTCAAATTGCTCTTACCATCCTCTGATGAAATGAAGTGCATTGACACACGTAATCCCCCTTCCCCAAATCAATATGATGCCCTGCTTGTAACAGAAGAGAGACCTGAGAATAAAGTAATTTATCATAAAATAATCTGCGTGTCAATGCCTGGATACTGGGCACGGCCACATTAGAGGATGGATCTGCAGTGATCAGATCTATGCTCTGAGTCATGATGAATGAGTCTGGACTTAAGAGAAGCAAGAGCCTGGTGGGGTGGCGCACGCCTGTGATCCCAGCAGCTTGGGAGGCGGAGGTGGTAGGATCGCAAGTTCGAGACCAGAGGCAATCTGCATAACTTAGTGAGACCCTGTCTCAAAAAGTAAAAAAAAGTGGGCTGGGGGTGCAGTTCAGTGGTCCAGTACTTGCAAAACATGCAAGCGTGAGGCCCTGGGTTCAACCCCCAGTACTGAAAAAAAAAAAAAAAAAAAAAAAAAAGCAAGACACAAGTCAATTGAAGATTGTTGAAACTTTTGTAGGTAGCAGATTGAAAGCAGAGTCAATGAAGGATATAAGTCTCTATGTAAAACAGAATCAGCTGGAGTGTAGACCCATGCAGGCATGTCAAACAGGTTACTCATTTGTTGTTGACAACAACTTTTTATTGTCAGTGACTTATTTTTTCTGAAAAGGTGATTGAAATCTTGGTAAAGCTCCACATCAAATTAAATGTTGTTGTTAGGTGCCATCAAGTCGGTATCCGACTCATAGCGACCCTGCGTACAACAGGTGAAACACTATTGTCAGTGCTTCTCTGCTGGTCATAGGGTTTCAATGGTGGATTGATTTTTGGGACCGGGTTGCCCATCAGTCTAAATATCATCTCTCTAAATTTACACATGAGCTACATTCTGGGAAGCCCAGTGCATCTTAGACTGCAAACATGACTTTGAGTTTACTGTATTGGCTTCCAGGCCACATGACTGTAAACAGTTTTCTTATCTGTGTGGGCATCTGATAGATCATTTCAATAGTGTTCAAACCAAAGCCTGAAAGATAAAATGATAGCCCTTCTGCAAAGGCACAGAGAGGGGGGCAAAGATCATTCAGAGAACCCAAAGCTTATGAACCAGAAAGGCAAAGTGCATGAATTGTATTATCTTACCATTGTTTCATCGAAGTACACCTTTATGAGCAAAAAAGACAAGTCACAGAATGAGAGAAGATGTTTGCAATCCATGTTTATCAGAGAAGTCATATCCAGAATCTAGCTATATGCCCAGCAGAAATGTGGGTATGTGCAAGTTGAAAAATGTATGTGAGCTGGGCTCGGTGGCACATTCCTATAATCCCAGTGACTCGGGAGGCAGAGGCAGGAAGATAGCAAGTTTGAGACTAGAGGCAGTCTGTGTAACTTAGCGAGACCCTGTCTCAAAAAAGTACATTAAAAAAAGTGGGCTGGGGGCACAGCTCTGTGGTCCAGCACTTGCAAAGCATACAAGTGTCTGGCCCTGGGTTCAACTCCCAGTACCACAAACAAAAAAGAAGGAAGGAAGGAAAGAAAGAAAGAAAGGAAGAAAGAAAAATGTATGTGAAAATGTCTGAGAGAGCATAGAGCACTGTTCATGATCGCTCCAAACTGGAAACAAACCCACTCGCACATCAACAGCCCTATGCTGAAGGTGAGGAATCTTACACACGTGACAGTGAGAGAGAGGCAGGGCATAGAAGGGTACACGCAGCATGATTCCACTCGTGGGAATTTCAGAAACAGGTAAAACAAATTCCTGGAGAGAGTCAAGGGGGTCGTTATCCTCTGTGGGGTTGGGTGGTTGCAGGGGGCATAGAGGGGCTTGGGGCTTCTGATAGGCCTTGGCCATGACGGCATGGCTGTGTTCCTTTGTGAAGGCTGATCGAGTGCACACATGGGAAAGGCTCGCTCTTCTACGTGTGCATCATAGTCCCATAAACGGGCAGTAAATATCAAAACAATTCATCTCCCTCTCCTGTGTAGCCTCGGGCTCCTCCTCTGGCTGTGTAAATTTAGAGAGATGGTATTTAGTTTGATTTGGAGCTTTACCAAGATTTCAATCACCTTTTTAGAAAAAATAAGACACCGACAATAAAAAGTTGTTGTCAACAACAAATGAGTAACCCGTTTAACATGCCTGCATGGGCCTACATTCCGGTTGATTCTGTTTTAAATAGAGACTTACATCCTTCATTGACTCTGCTTTCAAACTGCTGCCTACAAAAGTTTCAACGATCTTCAATTGACTTGTGTCTTGCTTCTCTTAAGTCCAGACTCATTTATCACTGAGATGGCTGAAAATGCTCCACTGATTTTCAAAGCATCCCCAGGGTCCTTCTGTGAGAACCACTGGCCCAAGAAGAAGGCTCTGACAAAGTCCTGGGGAAGTGGTTCTGGGTAGCGACATGACAGGAGCTAGGGCGTCTGCTGGGGAGGCCCCAGGAAGCCCTGGGAGGAACAGTCTCCAGATGGGGAGAGGATTCTGGAAGTGAGGAGGGTCGGATCTCAGAGGGGGTGCTCCAGAGCACCCTGTGGTGACCCACACCCTAGGCTGTGGGTATGGTGGTGCGGGTTCCAGCTGGGGGGGTCTGGTAGCCCGGGTCCCTGCCCATGCAGAGCAGGTGATGGGAGCCAGGGCCCTAGGCTGGATGGAAGATGAGATGAGACCCCAGGGGCTTGGCAGCCAGTGAGTGTCCTGAGGAGGTCAAGTCATGGGTGAGGGGGCACCGTCAGAGATCCCCAGGGCATTTCTGATCCCAGAGAACACACTAAAAGTTCCCTGGCTGCAGGTGGCAGCATCAGAGGCAGCAGACTCCCAGCAACCAGGCAGGAGGGGACATCGCTCCATGGGCCAAGTCCCAGTCAGCATCCAGGCCACCATGGTGTCACGGGTCCCTCCCACCAAATGTCTAGATGCAGATGTGAAATTCAAAGTCTGTGACCTCTGGTGTCTGGTGGGGATCCCCACTCAGAACCCACCCTGGCCATCTGCGTTCATGGACCTTAGCCCCTTCCCTCCTCAGCATGAACCTTCCCATTGCTGGATTGTTGGAGTCTGGGGGCCTCGGGGAGCAGGAGGAGGAGGGTCTGCAGCAATAGCTGTTGTCAGCTCTCTTGGCAAGTGTCCATTCTGTTTGTGTTGCTATAACAAATTGCTGAGCTAGGGACTTTATGAATGAAGAGGTTGACTTGGCTCATGGCTCCGCCGATTGGAAGGTTCACAAAGCAGGGTGCTGGCCTCTTGGGGAGGGGCCTCTTAGCTATGTCACACCATGGTGGAGAAGCAGAGAGAGAACCAACTGTGTGCAAGAGGGACCAGGCACGTGTAGGGGCCTCACTTGCTATAACAACTTGACCCCGGGGGGAACTAATCCAATGCGGCAGTTGGTGATAAGGCATTCAGGAAGGCGGGGCCCCTGTGACTTAACTACTTTTACTATGCCCCACCTCTTAAAGGTCCCACCCCTGCAAGACCGATACCCTGCCGACCAAGCTTCCAAAACGTGGACCTCTGGGGAGCAAATCATATCCAAACCCTAGCAGGAGTGTTTTACATTTATCAGCCAGCACAGTTGCTCTGGGACATCTTGGCTGAAGATCTTGAAGCCAGCCTGAACACTGCAGCAGAAGAGTACTGGGGATGGGGCAACGGAAAGGCATTTCATCCAAGAGGGGCCTGGCAGCCTTCACTTGTCTTTATAGGCAATAGAGTATACGTACACTTCTTGTCTCTTCTCTTCTCGTCTCCTCTCTTCTCTTCTCTCTCTTCTCTTCTCTTCTCTTCTTTTCTCTTCTTCTCTTCTCCTTTCTCTCTTTATCTTCTCTCTCTCCTCTCCTCTCCTCCCCTCCTCGCTTCTCTTCTCCTCTCCTCTTCTCTTCCCTCTTCTTTCTCTTCTCTTCTCTCTTCTTTCTCTTCTCTCCTCTCCTCTCCTCTCCTCTTTTCTTTCTCTTCTCTTTCTTATTTCCCTTCTGTTCTCTCCTCTCCTCTTTTCTTCTCTCTTCTCTCTTCTTTCTCTTCTTTTCTCTCTTCTCTTCTCTCTCTCCTCTCCTCTCCTCTTCTCCTCTTGTCTCTTCTCTTCTCCTCTTCTCTTCTCTCTCTTCTCTTTTTTCTTCTCTTCTCTTCTCCTTTCTCTCTCTTCTTTCTCTTCTCCTCTC